>JAQQSU010001910.1:0-14840 GCA_028627135.1 Pseudochirops cupreus
GAGCTGACTTTAGTGCGAAGTATCTTTGTGTGCGTTTTGGAGTTCTAGGATTGGTTTAGAGTCCTATTTTATGGGTATTTTGGGGTGGCTATGTGAGAGCTGTGATATGTTGCTGCTGCTACGCCACCATCTTGGCTCTGCCCCTGAGCTTCACTTTTCTCATCTGTAATCTCTTACCCCTTCTTCACACCAAGGAATTCACTTTTTTTTAAATGGGGGTAATGCCAAGCCTATTAAATATGCTCATTACATATGACTCCTTCAGTCTCCAATTTCTAGAATATCACTATTTGGGGAGCACAAAAAAGATCTTTTGAAAAATCTGTGGATATTGCGGGGTAGGTAGTGATACGGCAGATAGAATGCTGGACCTGAACTCAGGCTCAGACTTATCTTCCTGAGACTTATCTGGCCTGAGACACTTAGTAGCTATGTGACTCTAGGCAAGTCACTTAACCCTGTTTGCCTCAGTTTTCTTGTATGTAAAATGATCTGGAGAAGGTAATGGCATACTGCTACAGTATCTTTGCCAATAAAAGCCCAAATGGGGTCACGAAAAGTCAGACACAACTGAAACAACTGAACAACAACAACAAAATGGATATCATATTTCATATTTCTCTTATGCAGGAATGCATTGGAAGGATTTGATAAAGCAGATGGAAACTTTGATCCAACAACCACGAGTCTTCATAACCTGGTTCATGCTTTTCTGAATGGCACTAGTGCTTTGCCCCATTCTGCTGCAAATGACCCCATTTTTGTGGTATGTCCTTTAAAAAAAAACTTATAGGTGATAAAGATGCCTCAAAGGGAAGGTTTTCTTTTCTTTGAGAATTAAAAAAAAGTCAAGATTTGGCAGGTAAGTACCGTTTAATCTAAGAGCTACTATTTGGCTCATGTCAATGTGTATAAGTGTTAACATCATTTCAAAGCAGAGGCATGCTAGATAAATATCTCAGTGTCCTTGCCTCAGTAGAGATCATTTTGACAGTTATACTGTAAATTTTAGGTTACAAAATTTCACCCTTATTTAGAGATTTATTTGGTTTTGAAAATGTGCTCAGTGGGACAATGTCCTGAGACAAAGTAGTAAGCTGGTCGAAGGTCTCATAATCGTATTATTTCATTGATGCTCAGTCCAATAGCTAATCAATACAAAATACATTGAGAAGTATTAGATGACATAAAAATCAGTGTTTCAGCAGTGAACCTTGACTATATCTCTGCTTTATAGATAGTTACTTAACTCACCATAAATTATCTTCAGACTATCTGTCTTCATGGCCACACATCTTTGGTAGATGGTTTCATAGCAACAATGAAAAGAAACTCCATTCCTGATCTTTTCTTACACTACACCATTTAAGATTATTTTTTTTTGCATAGGTATATCCAGACACATTGTAGCAATAACTGTCTCATTTCCCATTTTTGGTATTTTCCCAGTCATAGTGTTTGTGTTGAAAGACAGCAGAGTGATGTAGTAGAGTCAGACTTGAGTCAAAAAAAAAAACAACTCTACGTTCAAGTCCTTTGACGCATATACTCTCTGTGACCCTAGAAAGTTGCTTAGCTTCTTAGTGTCCCAGGAGATGCTCTGTGGCTATAGGTGGAAGAACTGTTGCCAACTTACATTAGTAGAAGGTGTTTACTCACTAGGCAACCATGACAAAATTGAAATGAAAGGTTGGTTCTCTCTCTCTCCATCTCTGCTCTCTCTCTGTCTCTCTCTGTCTCTCCCTCTGTCTCTCTCTCTGTCTCTCTCAGAAATGTTCCTCTCAGGGACCTATATTGTCTTTAGAACTTTCAGTGTACTATGGGAGTTGGGGGGACACCACCACAATGGTAAAGCATCAGAGGTCACTATGGAGTGAGCACCTTTAACCCCAGACATTTACAATTCCTGTAGCTCACAGTAGAAGTGAAGGGCAAAGTCCAATTCCCTCTTGGTTCACTATTGCTTTCACTTGATCTGGGTACTTGGGGGTGATCTAAGAACTCCTCCACTTGGCTCTTGCAACCCCTATAGTCCCTGAACCATATGGTTTCCTGTAAGAACTAAAACTTAGGGCAGGAAGACTTTGACCTAGGTTTTGACCCAGGTCACTGAAAATAGAGGACATTGGTAGTACAATCCAACAGCTTAGAAATCCCATACATTTAGCACCTAGTTAATCCTAGTTAAAATAGGATGCTAGCAGAATACATGCTTCCCTTTCCCCTCCTTGGTAGTCACATCCCAGGTTAATTCCTTTCTCAGTCAGTTCTGGTCTCCCTACTTCCACAGTGACCTCCCTAGTAGTGACCTCATGGTATTTTCAGGGTTTCTGGAATTGCTGGTCAAGCAATGTTGTCCACATTTCCATGGAGGGGCCATATGGAAGGTCAGACCAACTTCTAATGTGTCCAAATGGTTTCTTTCTGTCCAACCGTCCAGCTCTTGTTCTCTTTTCTATCTATACCTGAGACCTTTAAAGAGTGAAGTTCAATGTATAACCAAGGTACATGAACTGGCCATGAAGAAGGGCAGAGTACATGGGGCACTGGAGTTGGAATCAGATAGATCTGGTCTCAAAACTCCCCTTCTCAACGTGCTAGCTATTTGACCCAAAGCCTTTAATATCTTTCAGCCTCATTTTCCTCATCTGTCAAATGGAGAGGCTTGACTCAGTTATGGTTCCTTCTAACTCTAATTGTATGATTCTATGAATCAATGAACCTCAAAAGCCTATTTAACGGACAAGGAGGACTCAGGACCAGGCCAGTTTAATTCTTATCAGAGAGCTTAGTTGTGAAGAGGATTTAACAATTGGTTAAGGAGACTTTACCAATGTTGCAACAAATGCGTTCTCAGTGAAAGCCATGAAGACTCTATACAACTCCTGGAAAATCTCACTACACTCAGAAATGCTCCCTTTTCGGAGGGGAGGGATTGAGCTACAAACCACTGTATTTATCTAAACTTTAATATCTAGTGGTTGTGACAATTTAATCTACCTCCTATTTATCTGCTTTGTTAGAGACACTAATTGCTAGTATGTAAGCCAAACTCTTGCTTTAATTTCTTTCAATTTGTCCCCAGTTGTAGCTTTCTCTTCAACAATTAGTGAGTCACTCACTTTAGATACTGTGGGATGCTTGTGCAAAGGATTGGAGATTATGTAGAAGACTGAAATTAAAAAATGGATCATTCTGTAACTTCTACATAAAGAACCAACTAGGATACCAACCCCCAAACCTTAGCTCTACTAGCTTTGTTATGCTGCCAGCAGATGGCCCCAGAATGGAAGAAAAATGGGTGCCTTCATCAGAGTCATTGACCACAGCTGCCATTTTCCTGCTGTCACAGATTGTAAGGTCATGTGATGTAGTGTAAAGCATATAGGATGTAAATTCAGAAGACCTGGATTTGGACCCTGTCTCTGCTACTTACCCTTTGGGTGACATTGGGAAACTCATTTAACCTCTCTTCTCCTCATCTGCAAACTGAGGGGTTGGATTAGCTCTAAATCTATAATTTCATTATCAACAGTTCTGCCTCCCTGAGTGTGATACCCAGGGATGAATTATAACCTTTTGGGGCTCTCCTTGGTCACAGGCTTACAAAAGATTTTTTAATTTATGTCATAAAAATGAACTGTTTCAGCAAGTTTCTAGTAAGAAAAGATGGAAAAGTCATGGTAAAGAATGTTTTGCATATCCTTCAATGTTACCACTATTTGTATGATAATTTTAAATGGTCTACGAGATTTTGTTTTAAAAGAAGAATCCAACTCCGACTTTCTATCTACTTTGTATATCTTAGGTATAGTTATTTATTTGTTAGTTTTCTTGCTCTTGAGAAGGTAAACATTTGGAGGATAGTGACTGTTTTTGCTTTTTCTTTGCATCCTCAACATTTAGCCTGGAATGTAGTAAGTGTCTAATAAATGGTTATTGGTTGCTTGCTTGATTGATTTTGTATAACAAAGCTTGAAGATGGGTTTGGAAAAGATTAGCCCTGAATGTTGTGTTCAATTTCATTGTAGGTCCTTCATTCCTTTACTGATGCCATTTTTGATGAGTGGATGAAACGCTTCAATCCAACTATCAGTGTCTGGCCTCCAGAGCTAGCACCCATTGGTCACAATCGGATGTATAATATGGTCCCTTTCTTTCCTCCTGTGACAAATGAGGAGTTCTTCTTAACTACAGACCAACTTGGCTATGATTATGCTATTAACTTGCCAGGTAACCATTATAACTAATTCATTGTCTGAAGCAACTCGCTTTCTTCTTTGTCTCTCAATCTGTCTCTCAAATGAAGAGAGGACTATAAAAAAGGCATTTCGTCTTGATTTAGAATTATTTGCTATTTTGTTGATTATATTTGCAAGTATTTTGAAACAAAGCTCTAAGATCCTGAATGAGGTAGGTGAATGCTTGGTGTTATCATACGTTGTGACTATGCTTAACTGAAGCTATGTCTGGCCATACAACTGATTTCATTATTGTGGCTAAATTAACTGTATAGCCTTTTCAGTTTCAAAGGGGGAAAAAACATACTCAAGCTGGCTGCTTCTATTGACCAATCAATTAGGTGAAAATCATTAATGGGCTGGCACAATGTAGACACGGCCCTACGGTAGTGGTTCTCAATGTTCCTAATGCCGCAACCCTTTAATACTTGTATGTGGCCATATCTGCATGTGGGCAGACCCGCCTGGAGATGGATAGAGGAGCGGTGTCTCAGTTCCTATGACCATCAGAAATACGTGTTTTCTGATGGTTTTAGGCAACCTTTGTGACCCCTGTGAAAGGGTCATTCGACCCCCAAAGGGGTAGCAACCCACAGGTTGAGAACCACTGCCCTAGAGTGTCTTAGAGATAAAAATCATAGAGCTTCTAACCAATCTACCACTTGCTGAAGGAAAGGGAAAGTAAAACAGTATAAATAGTCAAGAATAATAAAGTAGATGTTTAAAGACAATATAGTTATTTGCAGGTGGCTTTTCCCTAATCTAACACATTTACTTTTTCCTTGTTCTTGACCTAATAGAAAGTCAGAGAGTCAATTTATACCCTCACTTCTGCTACTCTGGCTCAGTGTCAAGGAAAGCCATCAGCCCTTGCTTCTGGTTCTAGCCTTTGCTATAGCTTACTACAGCTAATGAATTCCACGTTAAACCCTCACCACTTTTTATGTCTCCTAAAACAGCAAAAGAACTCTATTTTATATTTGATTTTTTCAAAATTAATTTTTGTTTATTTTTAGTTTACATCATTCATTTCCACAAGATTTTGAGTTACAAATTTTCTCCCCAACTTGCCCCTACCCACCACCCCAAAAGCAATCCCCTTGTATATCCTCTCCTCCAATCTGCTCTCTTCTATATCCTTTTTCCTTTTATATTTGATTTTGTCTATCTTCTCTCCTGTGTGAAAACTGAGAAGGGCTATGATGGGCAGGTAGGTGGAGCAGTGGAAAGAACACCAGGCCTGGAGTCAGGAAGACATGAATTCAAATCCTGTCTCAGGTACTTACTATCTGTGTGACCTTGGGAAAGTCCCTTAACCCTATTTGCCCCACTTGTAAAATTAGTTGGAAATTGCAAACCACTCCAGCATCTTTTCCAAGAATACCCGAAATGGGATCATAAAGAGTTGGACATGACTGAGACAACTGAACAACAACAACAACAACATGATAGGGGAGATATACTCAATTCATGTTGGTCTTCATTTTCATATAAGACAATTTGTAGATTATCTAAAGTGAGGCACAGAATTGAGCTTTGGAAGATCCAGTTAAGGATCTGTTAAGAAATTTATAGTTTGAGCTAAGGAGATAAAGCATAAATGCATAAAATGTGAAATAATAGCATTAAGTAAGATGTGATTATGTACCACATAATATAATGGTACATGAATTCAAAGAAGGGAGTCATCAAGTAATTCAGGAAGGTTTCACAGAGGAAGTGTACCTTGGGGACTAGGTCGAATTTGGAAAAGTTGAAGAGAGAAGAAAGAGAACATTTTAACTTGGAGAAATGGCATAAGTAAAAGTACAAGTGGAAGGAAGGTTAATTTTAAAAATCCTTCATGAAGATTAACATTAGATAATCAAGAGGGATTCAATTATTGAGGGCTTAGAGAACTAGGGAGAAGAGTTTGAGGTTTATGTCATAGACAATGTGGTAGACTGAGCGTCACAGTAGGTTCTTGAGGAGAATGGTGAGATTGCACTAATATTTTAGGAAGATTAATTTATCAGCATGGTGTAGAATCAGGTACTCTAGCAAACACTGATCTTGGAGCTAGGAGACCTGGGTTTAAATTTCGGCTTTAACATTAAATGTGCCATTCTGGACTAGCCACTGATGTGCTCTGAGTCTCAGTTTTCTCATTTGTAAAATGGGTATGATATACTATCTATCTCATAGGATTGTTGTGAAGATGCTATAATCATCACATGAGATGGTATATGTGTGTGAGTGTGTGTAAATTATAGAAATGCTTTGTAAATCTTAAAACACTATACATATGTATGGAAACACATACACATATGTTGGTATTTCTAGAAATAATTATATTGGTATTATAGTGAGGAGAGACCAGAGAGAAGGACACTAAATCAGAGTTAAAGAGCCAGTATGGTGTAGCAAAAAGAAAATTAAACCTGGAGTTAGAACAGCCAGGCTCAAAACCCAGTTCAGCCTCTTATTACCTATGTGATTTTGGGCAAATACCTTAACTTTTCTGGGCATCAGTTTCTTTAACCATAAAGTAAAAGAGTTGAATTGTATGGTCTCAAAGACCCTTTCCAATTCTAAATCTAGGTTACTACGCAGTAGTTCCATTCAAGAAGGTCCTGAATTACGTTATTGTTGTTAGGAATGGAAAGGAAAGGGACCACATGACCTGGGGCTTGAAGAGACCTTGGAGATATAGCAGCAACCACACTGGCCTGCCTAGCATGACTGCTAACACAGGTTCTTAGATCTGCTTTACTAGGAAAGATAGCTGTTCAAGGGGTCAACAGTCTTTTTAATAGTTCAAGGGAAAAGTAGTGCCCTGAACTTCAGAGAAAATCCAAATAAAATAGAGAAAATACAAGCAGAGAAATAAAGACCAAAACAGACAGGGCTTCTAACTGTCTGAGAAATTAGCACAGAACAACAGACAGATCCAACTGTCTGACCAAGGCAATACATACATAGTGACCAGCGAGACGCACCAACATCTGGGTTTTTCAAAGCCTGGGGACTCCTTAACAGCTATTCAGAGTCTCCTACAGTCAAATCACAGGAACATCCTTCCAATGAGTGAGCCCCAAAGTAAAATGCTAACCTCAGAGTATATATACCCTTCTTAGAGTCAGAGAGCACCACCATCTTTGTGACTCAGTGCCAAATTAGAAATGAACAAAAGATGTGAAAGCCTCCCTACAAGCTACCCTCCCCTAAGCAAGCTTCTCTTAATGGGCTCTGCATGAGGCTTATTAAGGGGTGGGGAAGATCTTATATTCCATTAACATTACTGCAGGTCATCTAACCCAATACTCTTATTTGAGGAAATTAAGGCCCAGAGAGTTTTTGTGACATTAAGGGAAAGATAATGAGTTCTGTTTTGAAGTTCAAACTGAGATGTCCAAATGCCACTTGATGACAGAGTACTGGGACTCAGGAGAGAGATAATTTTTTTTATTTTTTACAAATGTTTTCAGTTAACGTAATAAACACTATGTGAAAGAATAGAATATTGCTGTCTACATTTTTCTAGAAAAGTAAGTAGATTTTGCTCAATAGTTGTGCTGGAATAAGTGTGGCATAATAGCTAGAGTGTTGGACTTGGGATCCATAAAGCTCTGTGTTCTAGTTCTTCCTCAGACATTTACCAGCTGTTTGATAACCTATGCAATTCATTTTGCCTCTCTATTAGTCACTCACTAGTTAATGAGAACCTCAGTTTTCTTCATCTATAAGATCAGGATAATGGCAGCCCTTACTTGTTGTGAGAATCCAATTAAATAAGTTGTATAAAGCCTTTTGTAACCTTCTATAAATATGAGTGATCATTTATCATTCATTGTGTGACTTTGGGCAAGTCATTTGATCTCAACCTCAATTTCTTCAGTTATAAAATGAAGGAGTTGGACTTGAACTCTAAAATTCTGACTCTAGATCTATGATTCTGTAGTCTAGTCAATTTTAATCAAGCAAGTTGTACAGTTGATTTGCAGTTTCATGTGCAATCATCTTTTTTTTTTAATTACACCATGGTATAGGAATGCTTGTTTTATTCCAGAAATTAAAAAAATAAAATTTTTATAAGGCAAAAAATAAAGGTAAAAAAATCCAAGTTCAATCTTTTTTTGGCCTTCTGATCTATGTAACATATTAAATATATCCAAGGTGACTTTTTGCTCTCCAAAAAAAGAAAGAAAAAAAGAGAAATATAATATTTTGGTACTACTGTGTCACAGAGTTACCAAAGATGCTTGTCAAAAGTGGTTTGTTTCTTTTCTTTCTTGAGGTGTTTTAACTGTTAAAAGTCTTTGACCTAACCCAGACCTTGATTCTCTATTTCAGCTTCATCTTCAGTGAGAGCTACCCCTGGCCAAACCATAATTCTGTCAGTTATTGGTGCAGGCCTACTGGCTTTAATATCCTTTTCTGTGCTACTGGTGCTCTTTCAATATAGAAGACAGAGGAAAGGATTTGCGCCCCTGATGGAGACCAGATTCAGCAACAGGAAATACACAGAAGAAGCCTAGCACTAAAGAGGACTTGCTTTTCAACTAAGCCTAAAAAGAAAGAGCTTGGTCAAATTGTAAGGAACAAGTTTGGTTACTGGTTCTGTTCTAACTTAGATATTGAAAAGATTATTTTCCCAGGGAGCTAATTGAATTGTTCTTTCTTTCACTGAGGATGGTGTTGGCATAGGTCTTCTTAGTGTGGCAATGTTCCAAAACATAGGCAATACTTAGCTTTTCTTTGAACAAACTCACAGCTAGAATACTTAGGAAGTTTCTGTTGCTAAAAAAGGTAGAGCTCATGATTTTTATCTCAAAACAACCACCATCATCTGAGAGCACCAAGATATGAAGTGCAGAAAGTCACTTAAAATTTGAAGACCACAGAATTTTAGAGATAGAAGTTATATTAGTGATTGTGCCCACCTATAAATGAGCTTCTGTTCAGCATAAATGACTTGGAAGACCTTTCTCCAAGTTGATTGTTCTCCTCCAAAAGACTTGCATTTAATTTTATGAAAAAAATTAAAATGAAATTTCAACTCGGGTCTTTGAATTGCTACAACCTGTTTTGTTTTCTTGGTGTGGTGACAAAAAAGGAAAGAGATGTTATTACTTCAAACATACAAAGTTACATACAAAAACACATATACATGTACACGCACATAATATTTAAGCTGGCAATTAGGTTTTCCTCACTTAATTTTATCTTTGACTTATTTATACCAGAATAATTTCCTGATATACTCCCTACAATCTTGAATCCTCCAATGTAACAAAGAAAAATTTAACTTAATTGACAAAACAATCACATACAACAATATTTACAACATAATTCCACACCCAATAATACCCCACCTTTCTAATTCCATCTTTTAGAAAAAAACTGGGCTTGAGATTGATCATTGCAATTAAACTGAATTCAACAGAATTTTCATGTTTTTGTTATGTCAATATCACTGTTGTGTTTTTGTTTTCCTAATTCATCTTTCTTTGCTCTGTGTTATTCTATTGTCTTTTAGGGTTTCTCTGAATTCTTCACATTCATTGTTTCTTTTCAAAATAATTTTCTACTACATTCATGTATCACAGTTTTGTGTTGCTCTTCCTCTTTTGATGGGTATCTGTTTTGTTTGGGAAAGGAACATAGTCAGCATGGGCTCCATTTCTTCTCTGTTGTGCTTCCTCTCCTTCCCCTCCTTTCTTTTCCTCTCTGTCCTAAATGACTTTCACCCAAAGGGCATATAGATTAAATGGCTGACAAATACAGTGCTCCAGTGTAAATAAGACTTTATATAACTCATATGAGTATATTACATTATGTAATTTCTAAATAGTTCAGTTTCTAGACTCAGTGACTGATAACAATATACAGTACTCTGATTCCATGGTTATAAGTGCTGCATAAAAAAAAATACATGATAGGGGTGGCTAGATGGTACAGTGAATAGAGGACTGGCCCTGGAGTCAGGAGGACCTGAGTTCAAATTCGGCCTCAGACACTTAACACTAACAATCATGTGACCTTGGGCAAGTCACTTAACTCCAATTGCCTCACCCTCCTCCCCCCAAAAAAGCAAAAAAAAAAAATACATGATGAAAATCAGTGGGTCTTCCAGTCAGTCAAAGGGATTAGAATTGTATTATAAACCAACTAAACTTTCACTATTTTCAAAATCATTCTAATGGTAATAGGTAGTTAGAATAATAGATTTGAACACAAACCATTTGAATCTCAGTGTTCTGATAGCTCACTGGGAAAACTGATAAATTATTTTATGTTTTGGTCTTAGGTTTAAAAAATAATCACAGATAATGCAAAAGAATAATTGTTTAAACTCATAAATTAACAGCAGTTTTCTAAAAGTTGAGAAGTAATAGGAAAGATAATAGTAATAGGTCCTTGGCTTCCTTCAAGGCTTAGTTCAGGAGCTAGCTCCTGTCAGGTAATACTTTCCTGAACATTTCTTTCCCTCCTCAAATTATTTTATATTTACTTATTTACATATGGTATCCTTCAATGGATGTAATCTTCTTGAAGACAGAGCCTTCGTTCCTTCCTTCCTTCCTTTTTCCCTCCCTCCTTCCCTCCTTTAACTCCTTCCTTTTTTCCTCTGTCCCTTCCTTCCTTCCTCCCTTCTTCCTTCCTTTGCTTATTTCTCATTAGCGCCAAGCACAGTGCCTTGCACATAGTAGGCACTTAATAAATTATTGCTGAATCAAATTGAATAGACAAATAATAACTACATTTTTCTGTCAATCTAGCTTAACTAATTTCATATAACATGAGGTCCTGGCAGTGAAGCAGTTTACTTTCACAGCCAGGTTACTTAGTAATTAAAATGCCAAGAAGACTAAGGATACAGAGGCAGAAAGATTATCAAATTTATCACAATTGTCTCTATCTTTGACAAGCTGCTTAATGACAAAGTCAATCACAGACTCATAGATGTATAGCAGGCAGGGACCTCTGAGACTATGTCATACATCCCCCAGTTGTTGCTGTTGTTATTGTTCATCCATCACTTTCAAAGAGGACTAGTGACATCAGAAGGGTGATGTCTTGACTTGCAAGTGAACTGTATTTCAGTGAGGCAGACAGAACTGTGCAGAATTATCAACCTCATTCCTTCCTCCAGTCATCAGAATCCAGTGGCAAGACATAGGTCAGGGTGACTAACAATGGCTCAGATGCAGTGGAAGACCTTGACCTTTTTAAGCTAAGGTCTTTCCCAAGCCTCAGTTTGTTTGAAGCAATACCCATTCAGTAACTAAAGGCTAGGTAAGAGTTGAGGCAAAAGATGGCCTGGTTTGATGTCATTAAAAAAAAAATCCATCTGGGGGAAGAACCTCAAAACAAAAACTCCAAACAAAAACAATTGTTATTTATATGCATTCTGAGCCATCAAAACCCAAACAATGAGCAAGTGAGGCTTGGGCTGGGATGTATTATTGGCCTATCAGTGAAAGCCAGAGCGATTTGGGTTTAAAGACATAGTCAAGTAACTCCATTTGAATCACAGTGGGCTTTATCAAAGCATGGTTTTTCAGAGCTATATTTCACGAAATCATAAATGAAAACTACATGATATAAAAAAGTCAATTGGCCCAGTTTTTTAAAAAAGAAAACAAAAGGCAACAATAGAATAAATGAAAAAGGAAGAAAAAACCTAGTCCCTCAAACCTTGTGAGGTATACGTGATCAAAATTTATATTTCCTTGGACAGAGCACCCACATGTAAGGGTGTGACTCCCCATTTGGACGGAGGGAGAAGAAAAGAAGGAGATTTAGGAGGATGAGAAGGAAGAGAAGAAAAAGAAGGAGTAAGAGGAGAAGGAACCCAACCCACAGTGGAGCCTCAGTAACTTGCCTAATGTCACATATAGTCTCAGAAATGAGAATTGAACGTCGCTATTCTGACTCCTGAATTCGTGTACATTACACTGGTCATTGTTACTGCTTGTTGAGAAAGGTAACCTGATTCTAGGAGATTTGCACTATCAAGAACAACTGACTATTTCTACTCACTGAGGGTAAAACATCAATATGTAGTGATTAAAGCATTTTGCCCTCCTAGCTAGAGAAAGGAACAAAGCCCTAAGGCTTATTTATGAGAATTGATTCTATGTTCATCATGACTCCACTTAAAAAGGCTGGTCATGGGTAAAGCATGTTTGGCCCCATGATACCTGAGTAGCTAGTATTAGATATAGGGTAGAGGGATAAAATGCCTTAAAGCAAGGATCCTTAACTTTTACTGTATCATGGACCCCTTTGGTAGACTTGTGAAAGACTATGAACTCCTCCTCAGAGCAGTTTTTTTTCTTTTGCTTTTTTGGAGGGGGGAAGGCAAGGCAGTTGGGGTTAAGTGACTTGCCCAAGGTCACATGGCTAGTAAGTGTTATGTGTCTGAGGCTGGATTTGAACTCAGGTCCTCCTGACTCCAGGGCTAGTGCTGTATTCACTGTGTCACCTAGCTGCCCCCTCAGAGTAATTTTTAAAAAATAATTGAAGGAAATACTAAATTTCAGAAGTTAGTGAACAAGAATATGTAATGCTTTTTATCCCATCTAAATTCACAGATGCCCTAAACTCCATCCAAACCCCAAATTATGAACCCTGCTTAAGAATTCATTGAAACTTCACCTCATCTAGTGGAATACAGCTACAACTGTCTAGGAATATCCAGAAGTTGGCAGGCCCACCTAGTATGCAGGTCTAAAGAATGGATTTTTTTTGAGTGAAGAATTTGAACCCTAGGTTAAGAGGCAAAATGCCCCCCCCACCCAAAAGCAACAGCTCTTTTAGATATTAATCAAAGGACAGTGTCAAGGGGGCTTGGTGGAAAGGCTCTGAATTGGCCATTTCAGTTCTGCTAGGACATATACACTTCATAACCTCACTGACAGAATCTTTGGTGTAGGTCAGCATTGCATACTGGACATAAGAAATGTCACTTATATGACTCACGTATACAACTTTATAATATTGTTAAATGAGAGAAATACATTAAACTAAATGTTTCCTAAAATTGTTGGGTGAACCAAGTCACATTTGAAATGTATCAGAGGAGTTTGCTTTTTTAAAAAATATACTGCATATTATTTTGAAAAGCGGATTTATCTTTTGGTTAAGTTTGAATTTTCACGTGTAAGTCATTCATGAATATAGACTATATATTACAAAAAGTGATGTCTAGGTGGAGCCAAGATGGTGGAATAGAAGCACGAACTTGGCATGGGCTCCTGCTCCAATCACTTCCAATACATGTAAAAAAATGACTACAAACATATTTTAGAGCTACAGAACCCATAAAATGACAGAGAGAAACAAACTTCCCACTGAAGGCGGCCTGGCAGGCCGATAGGAAGAGTCTATCACATGGAGCTAGGAGCCCAGTGCAGCCCCACAGGAGCCCTACAGTTCCGGCCCCAGGTGGCCCCAACCAGCTGTCGCTAGAATATACGTCAGGAGAGTGGATCACTACCCGTTGTGGTGGTTTCCAGACTTCTCAATCCATAAATGCCAAAGACAAAGTGAAAGGTCAGTGGGAAACTCTGTTGGATGGAAGAGCATGGTCTGGCCCCTGACCCCTGGGCAAGAAGTGGCAGAGGTGCAGCAGCTGCAGCTGCTGCAGCATGGCTGCCTCCAGAGCTCCTGGCCTGCAGATTGTAGGGGGACCAAGTGACCATTCAGAGGGTAATTGCTCTTGCTTTGACCTGCTTGGATCTGGATTGCAGTCTTGGGTGGTGGTCCTGGGGTGTGTGACCAGTGTGCCAGGGCTTGTTGGGGCTGTAGACAGGGCACTCTTCTAACAGCTCTGGCAGCTGCAAAAACCCCAGCAATTTGGGACAAAACTCTCTCCATTCTGGAAGCAGAGCTCTACCCTGGCAAAGAACTCAAAAGTCAAGTAATTGACTGGCAAGATGAGCAAGCAGAGGAAATGCTACCAGACTATAGATTCCTTTTTTAGGGATAAAAGGGATCAAAGCATGGAATGTGAAGAAGACAATGAAGTCAGAACTCTTGCATCAAAAGCATCCCAGAAAAATATGAACTGGTTACAGGTCATGGAGGAGCTCAAGAAGGATTTTGAAAATCAAGTAAGAGAAGTGGAGGAAAAATTGAAAAGAGAAATGAGAATGATGCAAGAAAATCATGAAAAAATGAGTCAACAGCCTGCTAAAGGACACCCAAAATTACTGAAGAAAATAACATCTTAAAAAAAAAAAGACTAACTCAAATGGCAAAAGAGGCCCAAAAGGCCAATGAGGAGAAGAATGCCTTAAAAAGCCAAATTTGCCAGATGGAAAAGAAATTTCAAAAACTCACTGAAGAGAATAATTCCTTCAAAATTAGATTGGAGCAAATGGAAGATAATGACTTTATAAGAAATCAAGATACTATAAAACAGATCTGAACAAACAAAAAAAAATAAAAGGCAATGTGAAATATCTCATTGGAAAAAAAACATTGACCTGGAAAATAGATCCAGGAGAGATAATTTAAAAATTATTGGACTATTGAAAGCCATGATTTAAAAAAAAAAAGAGCCTAGGCACCATCTTTCAAGAAATTATCAAGCAAAATTGCCCTGATATT
>JAQQSU010019100.1:0-10335 GCA_028627135.1 Pseudochirops cupreus
ACACACACACACACACACAATTATTTTTATTATTATTATTAACTACATCCAACTGGAACTTGAGATACACAGGCACTGTGGCTGGGAGATCCATCCTGCCCTAGGGAAAAGTCAGAGGGGTGAGGGGGGAAGACACAGGAGAGAATAGATTGGGGGAGGAGGGATACACTGGGATGGCTGTTTTGGGGCCGTGGGTAGGGGAAAGATGGGGAGAAAATTTGTAACTCAAAATCTCGTGGAAATGAATGATGTAAACTAAAATAAAATAAAAAATTTAATTTAAAAAAAAGAAGTAATGGTAGACTCACAGTCTCACACAATAAAGTGAAAATTTTGGGGTCCCCCAGTGGAATTCAGTATGATCATCTGTGGGGTGCTGTGGGTATGGTATGGACAATTCCACCAGCAATGCAAGCATGCCCAAACCAGTCTTAGTAACAGAGGATTTAAAACTAGAAAGCCCCTTAGAAAGCATGTAATCCAACTTCATCATTTTATATGAGTACGCTGAGACATGGAGAGGTGAAGCAATTTGTCACAGAGGTAGTAAAGTAATGGTAGACTTTGGAATCAGATACTCTGACTTCAAGTCCAGGGCCCTTTCTCCTTAAAACGCTCTACTTTTTCTGACTTCACTTCTACCTGGAGTGATTCCTCTCTCCCCACCCCATTCATCTAGTCTCCTATGTAATTAGTAGCATATTTGAATGGTTCCTCTCTACCTCTCAAATCTAAATTCTCACGAATTAATACTGATTCCTCTAGAATATCTTTCTAATCTGTCCCTTCCCATTTCTACCAATCTACTATGAGTCCTATCGACTCCTTAATGGACTATTAAAATAGCTAACTTATTTTTTTGGAAGCTTCATTGGTTATCTCTTTTGTTACTATTCATTCCTGACATAACCCCCTGTTTGGGGGGGTAGGGTGGGGATGCAAAAGGAATACTCAGCTCTAGAGCCAAACTGAACTAACTGCCTTAGGGCAAACCTACCTCTACTACACACAGTGAGTGACAAAGTTGAACTTATTACATTCCACACCGACTCCCTTCTTCTGACCAACTTAGCAGGAAATAGAATGCTCAGGAGCAGACATCTGAGTTCCAGACTCCTTTCTAGGGACAAACATGGAAGACAGAATTCCCAGACAAACTGTAACTTGCTTCAACATTCCATGTGACTTCAAAAGGAAAAGGATGACTTTCCTTGACTGCAGGGTCTCTGGTAAGTTTTGTTTGTTCTTCTGGTTCATCCTTTAATTCTCAGGGAAAGGAAAGATCAGTACAGCCACTTGATCTCGGAGGTCACTTCCAACTATAGCACAGGACCATGACCTGGATAGCCAGGTTTCAGGCGCCATGATGGAAGATGTGTCAAGGGAGAAAAGGAACCATAATCCAGGGTTATAGAGAAGGGGATAGGGCATAGAAACAGAAGGTGATGGGGAAGAATTCACTACAATAGAAGTAAAATAAATGGTAACATTGACATAGTCCATTGCAGGGCCCCTGGAAGCTGGGGTGGAATAACCCAGGACCACTTGGGGAACTGGACTTCCTGCCTTGGGGCAAACCTACCCCCACTACACACAGCAAGTGGCAAAGTCAAACTTAATACATTCCACACTTACTCCCTTCTTCTGACCAACATGGCAGGAAACAGAATTTCGCTCAGGAGTAGCATCTGAGTTACAGACTCCAGTCGGTGGACTTGGCCTATTCAGCCTCTCCAGAGTTTAAAGGTCCTCTCATAGGAACAGGTGGCTATGACCTGACCATTAGGGAAAACGTCTAGGCCCAGCACGTTTCCCTCATGGAAAGCCAGGGTCTTTGACGGGGGCCATCCATATCTCCCAGAGTTCTCCCAAGGCTCCAAGGCAATCATCGTCATCTTCTTCAGGGGAGAGGGCAGGGCGATTGGGGTTAAGTGAGTTGCCCAAGGTCACACGGCGTCTGAGGCGGGATTGGAGCTCCAGACCTCCTGGCTCCAGTACCGGTGCTCTATTCCCAGCGCCACCCAGCTGCCCCCAGCCTGGCTTTCTGCCAACGCCTGTGCTTGCCATTCTCGGGTAGGTTCTTTAGTTTCAAAGACCCGCCCAGCAGTTGGGTTACTATTTCCAACCTCCATTCCAGCTCCGACTCCTTCCTTCCCCATCCCCCACTACCCTCCTGCGAGACGCCCCTTCTCTTGCAAATGCTCCCAGCAGATAGGACGCCTCTTCCCCACGGCAGGAGGTAGCGTCTTCAGGAGTCCTCCTCCGGTTTTCGGCTGCCGTGGCCCAAGCTCAGGAAGAAGCCGCTGCCGCACAGCCTTCACGCCAAGCTTGAGAGACCGGAAACTTCGAAAAAGGCGAGGGAGCGTCGTGGTGCGCGAAGCACTTGTGTTAGAGAGGGAAAGGGGGGGCGCGAAGCATTCTGGGAGAGGCAGGCTGTGGCGCTGGAGCAGGAAGGGGCCGCGGGCATGTCGGGAAGTGTAGTTCTCGCGGTCCAGCCTTCCGCAGCTTGGTGCAAGGCAGAGTGGAGGGGGCTGGCTGCGATACGAATCGCAGAAGCCGGCTTCGTCCCGGGATGGGCTGAGCTGAGCCATGCTCGGGAGCTAATCCATCCTTCTCGTCACTATCAAACTATTCTTCTTTATTGTATGGATTAAACCGTGTTGTTTTCAGTTCCAAAATCGTCAGTGGCTCCCTCTGTCTACCAAGGAAAGTTCGAATTCCCTGGTGGGCATTGAAGACTCTCTACAACCCTGATGGGTTTACTCCTTTGCCGGGCTCATCTCAGAGGACTCACTCATTCTACTGTTCTTCTGTTTCTCTTCTTTATGCCCGTAAATGCTCATTTCCCCCTCTCTATAAGTCTCTACCCTTCCTTTGAATCTCAAATCATATGCCACCTTCTCCCTTCTTGATTCAACCTGTTAAGAATTTTCCCATATGGACCTCATATTGCACTTTGCACCATTCTATTCCATTTACATGATATTTTGTATAACGAGTTCCATTGAAACACACCACCCAGTCTTTAGTGCTCTGCATACAGTAAGTGCTTCGTGTTTGTTGAAGGAATGAATCTCCATGATGTTCACTATTCTTGGAATTTGGAAGCTAGTTCAGATTTTACTAATATTAACCCCGTTTCTTGGCTATTGCTATCAACCTTTCTCCAATCGCTAATTAAGCAGCTGATAACCTTGGGGTGGGGAGGGGAGCAGAAAGGAAAGGAGAGAGGAAAGATCTTTGTATGAATCATGAGGATAAGATAGAAACAAGAAGATTCTTGGCCACCTTATTCCCCTAAATGGCAGATGGGACTTCTTGCAGAGAGACACCAAATGGTGCAAGTTATTTCTGAAATTTTAGCTCAAGGAGATTCAGGTCATGAAAATAAGGGAACTCCTCTGATATTTTTGGTCAGGATTCATTCTCCCCTCTCCTTATGGGACAACCAAGGAGAAGTCCATACTTTAATTCATGGAAGACATAGAGCAGTGAGCTTGAAATCCTATACAACCAAAAATTAGTTTTTTTTAAAATTTGGTTAGACTTCTTCCATTCTTGTAGGCTCACTAATCCTGAAGTTGATTGTTCTCATGGCTGATCTAATTTTTAAGCCCTGGAATAAATACACTAAGATGTTGGGGAGGCAGGTGGAATTTCAGTATGAGATTGGGTCAGCAGAGGTAAGTTTCAAGGGTCAATTACTAAAATAATCCCTTGGAATACAAAAAACATTATGAACTGGACAGTCTGATATTGTCTCTGTAATAGAGAGGGAGAAACTAAAAATAATTTTACAGAAACAGAATTTATACCATCTTAACAACCCCCCTAAATTTTTATCCTAGGCAAGGGCAGGGGCTGTGTGCTACAGTGGAAAGAACATTGGAATTGAAGTCAGAGGACTACAAACATGGTTCAGATCCTGCCTCTGAAACATAGCAATTCTATGACCTTGACCTAGTCATTTAATTTCCATAGGCCTCTGTTTCCTTATCTGTGAAATGAGGCAAGTGTTCTAAATGACCTTTATGGTCCCTTCCAGTTCTAAAACTATGCCAAGCTAGGTAAAATTAACAGTCTCAACAATTACTTGGCTCTGAGGGATGAAAATAAAGGAAAAATCAAGGAGTCAGGTTTTAAGCTGGGATGCTAGGAAGATGAAGTGCCATCAAAAAGACAGCAAATTTTGGGGTGAGGCCTTCTGGACATGTTTGGTTTGAGTGGACATGTGGGTGAAGATAAGCTGCAACATTGGAAACATAGGCTTGAAACTCAGAGAATGGTACTTGAGATATTCACATGTATATCTTGTGTTCTTTAGTCATCAGCATGGAGGTGGTAGCTGAATGCAAAGGAAAGAATGTAAAGAGATGAAGGCCAAATTTAGGGTCTTGGGAGGCACTTGTACTTGGTGGAATAGGAGGAGGAAGATGGGTCAGTAAAGGAAATGGAGGGTAGATGAGGAGGAGAACCAGGACAGAAATGTTATTGAAGCCAAGGATGAAGAAAGACTCAAGAAAAGTCAAGGACACTGAGTAAGGAGTGAAAAGGAAGTTGGGGAAGGAGAAAAAAGAGGAAAACCTTAGTAATTATAGCACAAATTGATAATTTTGCCATTTAGAAAATTTGTGTCATGAACTAGTGAAAAATTAGTAAAGGTTCTTAAGACTCCTTGTAAAGTTAGAAAAGTAACACTCAGAAATCAATCATTGGGGACTCATTTTGTCTAGATCACGTTAAAGCAATATAATTTTAAGAATGGTTTTGTTTCTATACTGTCTCTCCCTTGGCTCCTCCTTTCTTGATTGATACCAAGTTGCTTTGCACACTTCATTTCTACCGTGCTGCTCCACTGAGATTATAGGGAGGTTTTAGCAGATGTTGCCTGCTTTTCATTTATTGTTCTTTTTTGGGGGGGCTAACCAAAATTAAAAGACCTACCTGGGAGATTACAGGAGAGTGAGCTTTGAAGGCTCCAGTGTTTTCTTTGTAGATCAAGTATGTTTGTTCTTGTCTTAGGTGCACATCCTCAAAGTTGGAAGTGCATAAGAAAATTATGCCTGCGGGTTCTCAGCATAATGACCTATAAACCTGGTTCAGGTGAGAGCATAGATTATTGCAAAACCTTCCTAATTGGTCTCCCTGCCTTGTATGAATAAAATCAATGCAGCATAAGATGGGAAACTTGATTAGAAAATTATCTTCACATCTCATATCTCTAATAAGGGTCAGATAATACTTCAGTGGCTAGAATCAAAAACAAACTCTTTTGGCACTTAACCCCAGCTCTAATATAACTTTCCAGCTTTATATGCATTGTTCCCTCACAAACTCTTTTAAATCCAGCCAAACCCGTCTACTTGCTGTTCCCCATACATGATCTTCTGCCTCCTCTCTGTGCTTTTTAGAATACACTCCCTTCTTACCTCTGCCGTTTATAATACCTAGTTTCTTTTGTAGTTCAGCTTGAACTCCACTTCTCAGATGTAATCTTACTCTTAAGTGAGTGACTCCCCAACTGAAACTGCCTTCTATTTATTTTGCATATTTGATATAGCTTTCTTTGTTCATATACCAATAGAATGTAAGCTCCTTGAGGGAAGGCACTATTTCATTATTGCTTTTACAACATCGGCACCTAGAACAGTACCTAGCCAAGAGTAGAGGTTTAATAAATGGTGATTAATGTATAGGGAAATAACACATTTATATAAGACCTTGCAAGTACCATTCTTCAATAGATAATCAGAGGGTATGAACAAAGTTCTCAAAAAAGAACAGCAAACTATTAGCAACCATATGAAGGATTGCTCCAAATAGCTAATAAAAGCAATGCAAATTAAAATCTCTGAGGTACCAACTCACATTCAGCAAACTGACATATATGACAAAAGATCCTAACGGTAAATAATTAAGGTGCTATAAGAAGTCATGTATATTTAGCCCTGTTGATGGAGCTTCAAATTAGTCTAACTATTCTGGAAAGCAATTTGGAATTGTTAAAAAAAAAAAAAAAGAGTATCTAAAATGTCCATACCCTAGAAAAAGAGATCACATTTTTAGGTAATACTTTAAAGATGTTGGAGACAAGAAAGAAAAGTCCCATGTATGCCAAAATATTCACAGCAGTCCTTGTGATAGAAAATAACTGGAAATGAAGAGCCCATTGATCAGGGTATAGCTTTATGTATATATGTGTATATAAATACATACATATATACACATAAGTATATATATATATATGTTTACATGTGCACATACTGCTTCCCTTCAAGGAACATCTTCCTTTAGAGTAGGGTCTGCTTTGTAGCCTCAGTGCCTAGCAAAATGCCTGGCACATAGAAAGTTCTTATTAACGCTTGTCTTAATGAATACGTAAAGATTATCTTACCTCCTTGGATTCAGTGATAACCAAGTCCAAGTCTCTATGCCTGCTACAGCACCAGGGCAAAATGCTTTAGGTGCTTAGGCAGTGATGATGCCTACAGGTGATGGAGTCACACTAAGAACTTTTTTTGGCATGTTTTAGTGCTTTGGTAGTCTATCTGTAGTTTTATTAGTGAACTTGTACCTTTGAATGTTGAACAGTTATACATCTTCAACAAAACCTGTATAGGAAGATAAAGGGTTTTGTCAATGAAAATGGAATTCAGAGAATTAATGTCTGAATTACATTATTTTCTCAGTACAGATGTCTCCTCCATAAAGGTACTGCCTCAATGGTAGGAGGATACAGGAGTGAGCATTAGCTCTCAAGTCAGAGGAACTCGATTTATATCTGCCTCTGTCATTATTTGTATGATCTTGGTTAAGTCACCTAACATCCCTGAGCCTCAGTTTCCTCATCTGTAAAATGAAAGTTTTGGACAAGATGGCCTCAGAAGACCCTTCTAGCTTTCAGTGTTTGATCCTATTTTTCTAATTCTTCATCATAGTACAAAGGTGATTCTTGACAGCTCCACTAGGGAAGGACAAGGTGTGGTTGGTTTGACACAAAAATGGAAAGGTTTTGAGTATGGTCCTGGGAACAAATCATGACTGATAAGTACCAAAACCAGCATCACTAGCAGGCTGGCTGCTTAGTCAAAGGATTTATTGTCCAAGACAACCCATGAAATTACTAATACAAAATGGCTCTTAGTCCTGCGTGGCCCACTATTGCTTTCCCAGTGACAAAGGCAGGAGAGGAAAGGGGCAATAGTGCTCAGCTTTGCATTTCCTATAAACATTAATTTAACTTTTGGTTACTCCAAATATATGATTCTTGTCCAATGACCAAATGAGTGGAAGTGTTACTGATGGAACTGAACTACATATATTCATATGCTCACTTTAAATGAAATCAGAAAATATGAAGAAAAGGAAGATTCAGTTTCTTTTTGGAGTGGCCATAAAAGGCTTGAAATCAGATGTTTCATTCTGAGCCCAAAGGCAAAAAGGAATATACTTGCTCACTTAATCCTAAAGTACTTGTGAAGACCATAAACAAATGTGAAGATAATTGGCAGTAATACTTTGGCAGTAATGCTACTGTCTTAAAAGGTTTGAAGTTAATCTAGTGATACCTACCATGCTAAACTCCCCACAAATATTTGCTACAAATTTTAGGGAATTCAGCTTCACATAAAATTTCAAAGTTAAAAAAAATTTTAAATTTTGAATTTTTTCAAATTTCTCATTTTTCTATACATTGACTTATCATTACACCAAATCAATGTATATCCAATTCAATGATAATCAGTGAAAATTAGTAATAATGGTGAATACTTAAAACTCCTACAATGCTCTCTCCTTTGTTGTATTACTAACACAACACAATTTAGATCCATCACCTTCCCTGGCCACTGTTAGCTATATCTATCTCATTTGGCAGAAAAATGAAGGTCAAAGTATCAAACGTGAAATTCAGATATTCCTTAATCTCAAGACCATTTTATAATAATCATTCTATGATACTATTCTATCACATCTACACTCACCCGTCTGTAATGCCAAGCAAAGGCAATTTACAAGGTTAGGATGACCAGCATAGTAAACTCCATTTATTCAGCAAACATTCACAGAACAGAGAAAGTCAAAATACAGTGTAACTTGTTCCTTTAGCAAGTAAGTTCTCAATTCAATCCAGGTACTACTCCAACCCTAGACAGTACATTCATTTAATCAGTCAAAGTCTCTACTCAAACGGAGATTAGTCTCCAACCATAAACAAAGTCCATTCATTTGGTCAATCACAGAGCACAAAAAAAACTCAAAGGCTTCCTACCCCTGAATCTCAAAAAGGGACAGGAGAACACAAAAGGCCATCCACCCTTAAGTTACAAGGTTAAACTCAGCACTGAATACCCAAGGAAAGGTCCTTCTTTCCATCTTCACTCGAGGCAAGCCCTCAGCAATCTCAGTTCCTGGGGAGACCAGGCTCAACAAAGCCATAGCCAGTGTCCTCATCAAGTCACTCTCTGCCTGTAGAACAGTCCCAGAACCCCTGAAAACATCAGCAAGGCCCTCTTCCAGGAATTCTGTGCAGGTACCACAGGAAAATCCTCCTTCAGGGCTTCTGAATCAACAGCAAGGTTCCAGGACCTCTACAACAGCAGCACTGTCCTTCACCATCAGGTGAATCTGGCAAAACAACATCAAAACAGACAGACAAAATATCAGCATCACATTATGCCTCCTCAGTCCTTAGCAGTTCTGGGTGACAGTTCTCAAAAGTCCTGGGCAGTTCCAACGGGCTCTTAGCAGTCTTTCTCTCATCAACTCAGGCTCCACAATACTGGACACTGCTCTCCCAAAGTCCTTCTGGTCTTCTCTAGGCTGGGCCTCTCTCCCAATTCACGGCTCCTCCCAGTTCAGGCCTCTCTCTTCACGTCAACAAGTCCATCCCACAAGTGGGATTCACAAGCTCTGGGTTTTAACTCAACCCAAAAACCAATCGAATACAGGGGCATCTCCAAAATCCATTACCAATACACCATCCACCACCACCCAAATCATCTACTAAGGTTTTAAAGCATACTGTAGAATTCTGCTCTTCATGAAAGCTTAAAGAATATTTCTATCAGAGAACCCAGTTACCCTCTATCCAATCTGTTTAAAAGTCACATTTATACATACATACATACATACATACACACACACACAGAGACATCCATAAAGTCACTGGTAGCTTTTTTCTCGTTCTCTATAATTTTTTCTTTTAAACAAAGAGTACATCTAACCTACCTCTATTACACAGGCCAAAAAGACACAAAACTCATCTAGGCTTCAGTTTCCTTATCTGAAAGATAAAGGGGTTGAACTACCTGACCCCTAAAATCATTTGTCAACTGGAAGACCTTCAAAATTTCTTGCCATGTTTACTTAGTGAATAAAATGCAATGAGAATTTTTTGTTACTTGAAAATCATGTGATTGAAGGGGGAAGATGTCTCATCCATAAATGAACTCAATCACTTCTTTTACAAACGAGGAAACTAAAATCTAGAGATAGCAGGTAATTTGCCCAAAGTCATACAGGTTCTAAGTAGTAGAACTGGGATTTGAACCCAGACCTCAGTGTTATTTTCACTATTTCATGATTTGTGTTTTCAGGCAATGGGCAGAAGATGGAGGACCTCAGGTGGGTGGACTAGACCAGATCTTTTCCCTTCTTTAGATTACCTGACATTCCACTGCATTCAAACTTCAAGTCTAAACATAAAGTTTGAACACTTTTCCAAAACATTCATTTATGGCCTTACTGTTCAAAGTCAATAAAACAATGAAAAGCATTTACTGTCAAAAGCCCATCACGAACTAAGAGAAAGGAAACTTGGTGGAAAGAGTTCCCTTGGCAAAGAGAAGGCAGGTTCTTGGCATGCCTGTCCTTCATTTTCCTTTTAGCACCAGTTATCATAAACATCTAGTAGACATGGCATTTTCATGGCTCCTGCTGTTTCCACTTCAGATATGATGTAAACTGTGAAAAAGATCAATGCAGAGCTTAGGAGGCAACATCAAGCTATGAAGAAACAATACTCCTTGTTATTGCTAGATTTTTACCGCATGCATTTGACCATCAAAAGGCACTATTTAAAAGACTTAATTCTAACTAATCTGACAAGTCAGAAAGTCACTTTTCGTTTGGTAAAGAACCTAAAGGGAAATTCTCTGGGATCGTGTATGGATGAATGATTATGAATTTAGAATTAGAAAGGACTTTTTTCCAGCTTTTGTATTCCAACCCCCAAACCTTAACATATTTTTTTTTATATGAGAGTCTTTATTAAATTTTTTTTGAGTTACATCTTTTCTCCCCGTCTTTCCCCCGCCCACCACCCCAAAACAGCCA
>JAQQSU010019101.1:0-10335 GCA_028627135.1 Pseudochirops cupreus
GCCATGGCAGCTTGCAGTCAAATATAGAATCTGCAACTACTTTCACATTGGACATTAGTCCGGTTGTATAGAAGGGTTGTAATCAATGGAGTGGACAATAGGAAAGAGGAAACAAAACCAAACATGGAAAAGAGCGATAGCATGTAGATTGCTTCAGTCTCCATTTAAACTCTGTTCTTTCTAGATCTTTCTCTGAATGTAGATATCTCCTTCCATTCTGAGACTTGTAGAGTTGTCTTATAACTGTGTGTTGCTGAGAAGAGTCCAGTTTATTAAGGTTGGTCGTCACACATTCGATGTGTCTGTGATTGTGTACAAGTTTTTTTTCCTGGTTCTGCTCTTCTCACTTAGCATCAATTTGTATAAGCCTCTCCAGGTAAATATGAAGTCCATCTCCTCCCCATTTCTTATAGCACAAGACATTACATTCATATACCACAATTTGTTTAGCCATTCTCCAATTGATGGGCATCCTTAAGGTGATTTTAAAGAGATGAAAAAAGGTTAGGAGTAATACTTCAATTAATGTTACCATTGGTTCAAAGGATGAATTGCAAGGGACTCTCTACTCATTATCGGAGGCTGATTACTCAATATCGATTACCTACATGAGGGATGGAAAGAATTGGTGAGAGTTGAAAAAGGAGAGATCTAATCTTTTCTGGTTTCCACCTTTGAAAGAGAGTACATGACATTCCAACTGCTCTTCAGGTTCCTAAACAAAGGAAGACACAGGGAAGAAACTGTCAATCTCTATAATGTTCCTACCCACAGCTTACTGAACTAGAGATTTTGGGGTAAGATCTAAGACTCTCTCTCTCTCTCTCTCTCTCTCTCTCTCTCTCTCTCTCTCTCTCTCTCTCTTTCTCTCTCTTTCTCTCTCTCTCTGTCTCTCTCTCTCTCTGTCTCTGTCTGTCTGTCTGTCTGTCTCTCTTTCATTTATCTAGTTTCCAATGATAGATGTCATATATTCTTTTATCATCTGGTATATATTCTCCTATGTATACTTACTCTTGCATCTATTTTCTAAGTATTTAGAAAAATAGTTTTATTTACTATTTCTTGTGTTCATTGTGGAACTGGAATCTGATGGAAAGGAAGTCAAGCCTCAGAACTATGTAGACATGAATAAACTATATGGCCAAAGCAACAAAGCACAACCACACACACTGCATCCTTTGAATTATTTCCTGGACTAAACTAAATATTGAGAGATATTTAATATGAGAAATTTGCGTAGATGGTAATTTAATTCCTACTTAAACAGAGAGAAGGGAGTTTAGAGACATAGGAGATCTTGTGTCTCCTCCCACACAGAATACATAAAAGCAACGAAGGAAGAATAATTTCTTTAGTCTTTCTTAGAGGACCAAGGGAGGGGTGTGTATGTGTGTGAGAGAGAGAGAGACAGAGACAGAGACCAGGAGAGACAGAGAGACAGAGACAGAGAGAGACATAGGCAGAGAGAGAGAGACAGAGGCAGAGGCAGAGAAACAGAGAGAAAGAGAAGACAGAAAAGAAAAGGAGAGAAAATGAGGAAGAGAGAATAAGAGGGAGGGAGGGAAGGAGGAAGAAACATATATATGTATATATATATATATATACATATATATATATGTATGTATATACATATACATATATGGAGAGAGAGAGAGAGAGTCTGATAGAAAGAGACAGAAACAGAGACAGAGAGGGGACAGAGACAGAGAGAGAATGAGGAAAAGAGAATAAGAGGTGGAGAGAAAATGAGAGGGAGGGAGGGGAGAGAGAGAGACACAGAGACACACAGAGAGAGAGAATGAGAATTTCCTGAGTATCTTATTATGTGCCAGACATTGTGGACATGGTGTACAAATCTCTTGGGACAGAAATTAAAAAAAAAAAGTTGGTCCCTATTATCAATGAATTTACATTCTAATGAGGAAAACCAAAACATAAAATGAGGGCGAAAGCATACAAATTTCCTAACAGGGCACTGGAGCAGCTGGGAGAGTGAGTTGACTTGGCAGTAAAGTTAGTATCATGACTGGCACCACTTATGAAATGGTGACACCAATCAAGGATTTACCCACCAGGGAGGCTATCCTGGAGTCAATGACATTTGGTAAGGTAAAATATCTTCAAGGTCATAGAATCCAATTTCCCTCTAAGCAGTCCCCTCTATAACATCGCCATTGGATGGTCATACCTCTTCTACTTAAATAGCACTGGTAAGAAGGGAGTCACTACTTCTCCAGGGCATTTATCCCATTGATGGTGTATATATAAGTGTGTTAGAAATTTTCTCAGGAGAGGCAGAAGGTATTATTGATCTTTAAGAGCAAAGAATTGTGTTTATGTTATGACTTAGAAACTCTAATTCATATGATTTTAGTTCCCACATTCATTTTATACTTCCTCTGCATTTTTTCTCCCCTTCACTAGAATAGACATAGGACCAATATATTCTTCCTGAAATGGGAAAAACCAAACCAAACCAAACACTACAAACATCAACAAAAGGTGATAAACATAGATATGTAAATATACCTGTGGATGAATATAAATTTGTATACAAATATATGCATATAAGAAAACTCTAAAATTCTATATAACAACCATTAATTTTTGAAAATGATGAAATGACATGTTATATATTCATTCAAATCCATTTTTGATCTTTCCCCCAAACATCTGTTAAAAAAAATACCTAAACTCGTAAAACCCCTAGTTCAGTCAGCTCCCAATAATGAGCACTGCCCGCTTGAATTGGTCAGTGCATTTTGTCTTTAGAACTAAAAAATGCCTGTAAGAAAATCACTGGCCCCAGTGCCCTTAAGCAGTCTGGAGTAAATCTGCCACTGTAGTACATTAAAAGCAATTAGCCTCTATGCACTGACAGCACTGAGCAGAACAGCTCCAGAAAATGACAACAGGACAAAAGAACAAGCGCCCCTTCAGTGTTCCTGTACAGTAGGACGACAGCGTTATTAGCCCTGGAGGTCTCCCTGTGAGCAACCTGTCCTGGTAACTGACTTACTGCACTAGGTGAGCTGACACAGAATCATTGGCTTGAAGGGGCCAGAAGCATTTGGAGGTTCACTTTCAGAGTCTGGATTTGGAAAGAATGGAAGGTCGGATTTGGAAAGGATGTTGGAAGGGACTTTGTTAATTCGCATGTTAGAGCTAGAATAATGATCTTTTGGATGTGGAATCCTAGAACATAGGATTTTGGCGTCAAGAGGATTTAGATGCCACGTAGTCTGGTACCTCCATCACCCATCCCTCACCTGGATTTTGTAGGTGGTTAAACTAAATTCTGGAGTTTAGTGTTTTACTTATGGCTATATCATTATTTAATGGCAGACCTGGGACTGGAACCCAGGGATCCTGAATCCTAATCCCTCTGTGTTCTTTCCATAATACCTCTATCACTTCCCTCCTTGGGGGAGGTCATTCAAAATAGTCAAAGTCATCAATAAGTGGAAATAATTTCTACTTCACATAGCACCAGCACCAGAGGATGTGCACTAGGAATTTAAGTGAAATTTGCAAGAAAAGAAATAATAATAAAGAAAACATAGTACAAGGCTCAATAAATTGCATTCCAGTAATTACAATAAAATGATATGTTAATTTTCAGTTTATTTTATTTTAAAAGACAGATGATATTGTGTATGTCACCAAGGTGCTATTGACGAATGGGAGATGCCGCAAAGGTAGGCTGGATTGTTTAATGGATAGAGCACTAGACATGCAGCCAGGAACATCTGAGTTTGAATCATAGACCATACACAACTAGAAATGTCCTAACTGTGGGAAAGTCACTTAACATCTCAGCCTCAGTTTTCTTATCAGTAATATGAGGATAATATAACCTACCTCACACAAAGGAGAATATATGTATATATCTATCTATATATATATATATCTATATATATATATCTATATATGCATATATTTATATATACATACACATAAATATATACATATATGCACACACATACACAGAGAGAGAGAGAGAGAGAGAGAGAGAATTTCATGTGCAATCACTTCTTTTTTCTATTCTTCTATGGAAATTCTTGTTTCATTTCTTAAGTTCAGAATAACATAAATTAAATTAAAAAAAAAAACACATGAAAGTGTTATAGTAATATTACCTAACTTTTATTATCTCATACTGAGTGTAAAATTGCCATTTTAATAGTGATGATAAAAAATAAGCATCCTCTTGAATTTGTCTGTCTCTATCTATTCATCTATCTATGTCTGTCTCTCTGTCTACCTCTAAGTATTTAATGAATAAATGAACAGAAAAATAAAAGAGCATTTATCATCACTATGGGACAGACATCTGGGTAGACTTCCTGAGGGATACATTTGAGAGAGCACAGATAAGAGTTTCATAGGAGAGGCAGACATAGGTGGGTTGAGATAAGATAGACTAAAATGAATTTCCTGAATCAGTGAGATGATGAATCCATTTGAGTATTTATGTGAGTAGTCCCTGTGCTGGACGCTATGGATGTAATTTAAAGGTAGGATGGCCCCTTCCTCCAAGGTGTTTATATCCTTATAGTGGTAGGAAGAGGGAGAATACAATGTGGGAGTAGAAGCCAGGAAAAGAGTGTCTGAAGAGTCTCGGGAATGGTGCCGGAACCCAGAGATCAGCTAATTAATGTACACTTACCAAGAACAATGGTAATATTGATTTAATTATTGTTCTCTGAGGGGAAAATAAACAGAAAGAAGGAGGGGCAGAGAACATGCTTCTTGTCGTGCAGAGGACAAGATGGTCAGAAAGAATAGCTACCTGAACTTGAAAACTTAACCTCTTTAGGTTCTTCTGAAGCTCAGACCACGGAGAAATAATAAGCTAGCTAACTGTGTGTCAATTCATGCTGAAATAAAGGTGACATAGCCACCTGGGGGGAACTTTTCCCTAAATAGATTACCATATAAGCACACATACATGCATGCACATATATTTTCATACATGCATGAATGCATGCATTCTCATACATAGTCTCCTATACCTGTGTCTGAGGCAGCTTAAGACCAACACTCTCATTTCAGGTTTGATAATGAGATGAAATAAGGACCTAGAACAATTGAAAGGAAGTTTTTCTTTGTTCCTAATGCAGGAAGGATATGGAATAAGGAGATATACATGCATGCATGCATACATACATATATATGCATTACATAAACACACATATATAGATACAGCCATACATACTGAGCTCTTCTGTGCTCTCCATTTGGGAATGTTTCTGGTTATGAGGGCAAGATTTAATGAAAGACAATAGTGTGAGACACATCCTTAGTCTAGGAATAAACAATATTTGTTGGAAAGCCAGGAAGGTTTTCATGACATTTATTCTTTCTGAATAAGTGGGTAGCTCCCTTAATGGAGTACAGGGACTCAGACAAATGTGAGCCCTTTTATGCTGCTTCCATTTGAATTTCTCACCTTGTTCTCCATTGGCCAGGTGCAACCTCCCAAACTGCTCACCATGCAGACAAACTTCTAACCCCCTACCTGATCAAAAGCCTGGCTCTGGTAGATCACAGATCTGATTAGAACCAGTCCCCTCTGACCCACATTCTGCTATCACTCAAAGATAGGAGTACTTTTAATCCTGGGGAAAGAGAATTTCTCCCATGGTTTCCCACAAGAGTGACTTGTATGGCCTTCAGAAATCTACCAAGTTGGAAGAGCCCCATATCATATGGCTGGGACTTTTAGAGAAAGTTAATTCCTTTCAAAGGAGGGAAGGAACAGTGTTGTACTGCTTCAGTTTGTAAGTAGATGAAAGTGGGTCAGGGTGGCTAGGTGGAGCAGTGAATAGAGCACCCTCAGGAGGACCTGAGTTCAAATGTGACCTCAGACACTTAACACAAAAACCTAGCCATATGACCTTGGGTAAGTCACTTAACCCTAATTGCCCTCCAATAAATAAATAAATAGAATAATAATAAAAAAAAAAAGAAAGTGAGCGAAAAGTAGGTGAAAAGAAACTGCATCAGGAAAATGTTAGAAACTATTAGTCCTATTACATCCTTCCTGGTTTGAAGGTAGCAGGTAAAGGACTACTCCCACTGGGGTGGTCCTCTTCTTTCAAATGTCAATAATACTGATCAAGTCTAGTCATATACTTTCTTCTTTAATGAGATGCTTCCCTATCTAGTCAACAAATTCACTTCCACCTGTTCAAAAAATCAAGGGAAAGAGGAAGGAGTGAGAAAGACCAGTCTCCCCCCAGACAACGAAATTATAGTCTAATTTGTTTTAGCACATTGAAAAGTATGTGTGTGGGGAGTGTAAATATAAGAATGTAAACATAACAGTGCTGAATTTGAGGAAGATTATGAAAAATTACTAATGAACAGAATCATTAATTCTTTCTTGCTTGAGCTCTACCCCCAGCCATAAAGAAACCCAGGACTTCTGGAACCTCAGTTCTCTTGGTGTCTTTAGAATTTTGCCTAGGATTTGCCAAATCCTTACTAGGTGGCTTGGGGCAAATTTCTTCTCTTCTCTATTCTGTTCCCTCAACTAAACAGCTTAATGTAAGGGAGTTAGAATCCTTGTATTACCTACCTCAATGTTGATGTGAGATAAGAGTCAGCTCTGTGGCCTAATGAATGGACACAGCACTAGAACTGAAGTCAACAAATGGTAAACATTTCTTTTTTACATGCAACTGGGAAATAAGATATACAGGCACTGTTGTATAGAAATACATCTTGCCCTACTAGAAAGTTAGGGGGATGTGTAATAGTAACGGAATATGAAGATCCATTTTTATCCCTAAACTGACAAGTACTTAACACCTAGTTTCAGATTAAGCCTCTGTTAAAGAAACAGAAGGTATGAACTCCTGTTGCTGACTTAACAGGAAGGGGCTGAACAGGGAAGAGCAATATGGTATATCAGAACTTCTTGGGATAAGCAGGTAGAGGCAGGACAGCTGCTGCTGCTGGACTGAAGACTCAACTGAGAATTGAGAAGAATTGAGAAGAGGAATGAGAATTGAGAACTGAGACAGCATTTCTTGGAGCAAGCCATGTGGAGGCTGGAGAAAGTGATTTTGATTTTTTGAATGGAGCTGATGGTGCTGAAGAAGTAACAGGGCCAGCCGGAGCTACTGAGGATTTTCGAATGCCAGCCAAAACTTCTGTTGAAGACTTCTGAGGCCAGCCAGAAGCTGCCAGAGGAAGCATGACTGTGATGTCTGTACTTTGTCTGTTTGTGGCTTTTTTAAGCCTTGACTTCCCAGGAATAGAGACTGTGAAGGATTTAAGGTGGACTGGGCACTGTCAGCTTCAGTGTGGAACAGAAACTGCATGGAGAGCTGGACAAGGAGCTTGGTGCTGTTTACCTTTGAACCCAGGTGACAGTTTGGTAAGTTCAGGTAGGAGCTGGGACCATAGAAGGGGATCCAGGGAATCCGAGAGACCACCCCAAGTCAAGCTGAAAGAAGACTTCACTTGGATACCATGTGCTGACTGAGAAGATTGTGATTTACTTGTGACCAAGGGGTGGATGGCCTGTGTATTTTCTGATGATTTAATGGTGAATGATGACTGAATAGTGATTGATTTGTAACTTAGTGTGCCCATGAGTGGAGAACTTTGACTATTGTACTTTGTGTCCCTTAAGGAAGCATTGAGTGAGTTAAGGATTAAGGAGGCTCTCCTCCTTAAGACTGATTGAATTAAAGACTTAACTAAATGATTGATTGTCTAAATAAATGTACCTTGTTTAAAAGAGAACCATTGAATGATTGAGTTACTAAGTGATTATTTCATTAAATGATTGTATTTTGTTTAAACTATGTGACCACTTTGGTGAAAACTATGTGGACATTTTAGTTTAAGTTTTTGAGTTATGATGTCATTGCAAATGCTATACTTTGATTTTCTGTGAATGTTTTGCTTTGATTTGTTATTGAATAGAGAGTTTGCTACACTATGTAATCAGAACCTTGAAAGCTCTTCACAGCAGCAGTCCTCTGGAAAGCTGCTCATGCATGGCTTTACAGGATGGGGGAGTATATAAGAGAGAACAGATTGGGGGAAGGGGCATCCAGTAGGCTTGCTATCTTGGGGTGGGGTCAGTTAAAGATGGGGAGAAAATTTGTAACTCAAAAATCTTGTGGATATGAATATTGGAAACTAAAAATAAATAAATAAATTGGGGGGGGGGGTGGCTCAAGTCAAACAAACCCAAATTCAAAACCAAGATCAGATATTTTCTAATTGTGTGACACTGTCCAAGTTAGCTAATCTCTGCCTCAGTTCCCTCATCTGTAAAATGGAAATAATAATAGCATATATGTTCCAGAGTTGTTATGAGGATAAAATGAGACCCCATTTTTGAGCATTTTACAAAACTTATACTACTATAGAAATGTTACCTAACATTATTTTTAAAGATTTAAACAACTATAGGAAGGAAAATTGTACTGTTCGTCTTGAAATAATAGAATCTCAAACCCTAGACCAAAGTGTACCTGACCAGCAGTTAATTTATAATAGTATCTAAGAATGTATCCTCCTCAAAGAGACACTGATAGCCTGGTTTATTTATTTAAAGGATTCTAAGACCATAGATTTAGAGATGAAATGATCTGTCAGAGTCATCTATAGTTCAACACTTTCATTTCATAGAGGAATCAACTGAGCAAGACAGGTTAAGTGATGAAAATGGCAGCAAGCAGGAGAGCCATCATTTGAACCCATTATTTATGACAAAAAGTGTGTGTGTGTGTGTGTGTGTGTGTGTGTGTGTGTGTGTGACTGTGTGTGTATGTGTGAGAGAGAGAGAAAGAGAGAGAGAGAGAGAGAGAGGTTTGTTTTGTTTTGCCTACCTGGGAATCTGGATCACGATGTCAGATCACTTTTATAGTGGTTGTAAGAGAACATGAAGGGATATTTATTTATCTGTCTATTTATCTATCTATCTATCTATCTATCTGTTTGTTTTGTATCCATTTATCTATCTATAGTTAGGAGAGGGGGAAGGGAATGGACCTTTAAAGAAAACATGTTATCATAAAAACTCACCACCCTTTAATGAATCCTTCAGCCCAGGGACTGGGGGATGGTGTTGATGTCTCTGAATGGTAGCTCCTATATTAGAATGACAACATTGGGCTAAAACATTATAGTGTTCATTACAGCGAAAACAAATCAAGGGTTACATGAAACATAATGATTCACTCATATTTCATATTGCATTATGGATTATTGCTTTGGAATGCATCTCCAAAGAGTCATAGAATCCCAGAATCCTATATTTGGAAGAGACCTCAGAGATCATTTAGTTAAATCCCTACAAGACATAGGAATACTCTCTAGAACATGGATGATAAGTGGCTTTCTATCATCTACTTCCTCATCCTTCAGTGACATAGAAAATACTCCCAAGGCAGCCCATTTCACTTTTCAGCCATTCTAATCGTGAGGAAATGTTTCCCTTATATCCCACTGAAATCTGCCTCCCTTTAATTCCCAGGCATTCTCTTTTTGGTGAACTCATCTGTGTTCCAGTTTTTTAATTATTAATTTTTTGCACCATTATTTAAGTAGCTTTGTAATGTTGGGTAAGTAATTTAACCTCTCTGGGTCAACTTCCTCATATGTAAATTGAGGGGGGAAAGGTGTTAAACTGAAGGTAGTTAGTGGCAAAACTGATAAAAGTGCTGAGCCTGGAATAAGGAAGACCTGAATTCAAATTTGGCCTCAGACATTTACTAGCTATGTGTGATCCTGGGCAACTCAATGTCTATTTGCCTCAGTTTCCTCAATGGCAAAATGTGTACAATAATATGACCTAGTTTTATAGGGTTCTTGTGAGGATCAGGTGAAATATGGGTAGTAAAAGAATACTGTTTAACACAGTGCCTGAAGATAGTATATAAATGTTTATTCCCACTCCTCTTTAGTCTTTAAGAACACTCCAAAATCTAAATCAATGGTCACACGCAGGCTAATTTCCAACTTTATATCTGTGCTCAAGCTCACCTCTAGAATCACCATACTTCTAATGACTTGCAGGACAACGCCACCAGAATGTCTAGATAGCAACTATAATTCTGTCTGTCTAAAAGTGAATTTGCCATCTTTGCTCCTAAATATGTTTCTTAAATAAACACATACGCACAAATTTATTTTCATGTATATGTGCAAACATATATACATATATATATATACACATACACACACATACTATAAAATACTTGTATTATATACATACATGTGTATAACACATATGTCTGTATTTGTATATATGCTTATGTATGTGTGTGTGTGTGTGTGTATATATATATATATATCCACATTATGTGT
>JAQQSU010019102.1:0-10334 GCA_028627135.1 Pseudochirops cupreus
TCTCTTGTCATGATTTTCTTGAATCATTCTCATTTCTCTTCCCAATTTTTCCTCCACTTCTCTTACTTGGTTTTCAAAATCCTTCTTAAGCTGATCTATGGCTTGTAAGCAATCTTCATGTTTCTTGGAAGCTTTTGGTGTGGGATTTCTGACTGTGTTGTCTTCCTCCCATTCCCTGCTTTGATCTTTTTTGTCCCCAAAGAAGGAATATAAAGTTCAGTTTGGGTTCTTACTTTACTTCCTTTTCCTGGTCATGTTTCCAGTGAATTACTTGATTTTTTAGCTCTGTGGAACTCTGCTTCCAGAGGGAAAAGCTCTGTCCCAAATCACTGGGGGTTTTGCAGCTGCCAGAGCAATTAGGAGGCTGCTGGTTTTTTTGCAGCCCCCACCAGCTTTGGCTCACTGAAAATGTACCCCAGGACTGCCACCTAAGACCATGATCCAGATCCAGGCCACTCAACACAAGAGCACTTAGCTTCTGAACAATTGCTTGCCCCACCCCCTCTGCAGTCTGCAGGCTGGGAGCTCTGAAGCAGTCATGTGGAGGCCCCTGCTGGGCTGCCATTTCTGCCACTTCCTTACCCTGGAGGCTGTTTGGCCAGATGCCTTTCTCCCAGAAATTTAGCTAAGTTCCACTGACCTTTCACTTTGTCCTTGTTTCTCATGGCTTGATAATTCTGGAAACTGCCACAGCTGCCACTGATCCACTCTCCTGAAGGCTCCAGCTGTGGCTTATCCTGGCCACCTCGGGGCCTAGCCGCAGTGTGAGGCTGGGCTGGTTTCAGCTCCCAGCGTGCTGTGATGAGCCCTTCCTGCTGAGCTGCCTTCAGCAGATGTGTTTTTCTGTGTTTTTGTGAACTTTGGAGCCGTAAAATTTGTTTAGAATCATATTTAATGGGTATTTGAGGTGGCTATGTGACAGCTGTGGAACCTTGTTGCTCCTATGCCACCATCTTGGCTCCACCCCCTATGAAAATTTTTTCCCAGTATTCTACTTGCCTTCCAATCGTGGTTTCATTAGTTTTGTTTGTGCAAAACTTTTTAATTTGATGTAATCAAAATTGTCCATTTTGCATTTCATAATGTTCTCTACCTCTTATTTGGTCATGAATTCTTCTCTTCTCTGTAGATCTGACTGCTAAACTGTTCTTTGCTTTCCTAGTTTATGATATCACCCTGTATGTCTAAATCATGTACCCACTTTGACATTATCTTGGTAGAGGGTGTGAGATGTTGGTCTATTTCTAGTTTCTGCCATACTTTTTTAGTTTTCCCAGAAATTTTTGTCAAATAATGAGTTCTTATCCCAGAAGCTACAGTCTTTGGGTTTATCAAACAGTAGATTACTATAGTCATTTACTGTTGTGTCTCATGTACCTAATCTGCTCCACTGATCCACCAACCTATATCTTAGCCAGTACCAAATAGTTTTGATGATCTCCACTTCATGATATGGTTTTATATCTGATATGGCTAGGCCACTTTCCTTTGCATTGTTTTTACCTTCCAGGTGAATTTTGTTATTATCTTCCTAGCTCTTTAAAATACTTTTTTTGATAGTTTATTTGGTATGATGGCCATGCTTTCTGACCCAGAAATTCCACTGTTGTAGTTTACCACAAGGATGCCAAAGACAGAAAGGTCTACTGTATCATACCAAAATATTTATAGTGAAAAAAAATTTTTGTAGTAGAAAATAAAATAAAACTAGAAGTACATTGTCTGGAGAATAATTAAGTAGACTGTGATAATCATAGATGATGGAATGCTTCCATGCCTTGAGAAATATTAACTATGAAGATTATAGAGAGGCATATGCAGACTTAGATGAACTGATAGCAAAGTAAAGAAAACCTAAAATATACAAGCAATATCCATAATAACTACAATAATTTAAATGGAATTTAAAATTGAAACTGAATATTGTGTAATTTTAATAACCAAGATTTAGCATGAAGAGATATGAGGATGTACTTCCCTCCTTTATTTACAGAAGTAAGTCACAACAGATATGTAAAAATGCAGTCAGATTTGATTGATGTGTTAGTTAATTTTGTTAGACTGCTTTTTTTCCTAATTTTTTTTTTTGGTTATACGGGATATCTTGGGCAAAGAACAGGGAAGAGGCATATTGGGAAATGAAGATGATATAAAAACAAAAAAAATCAATATTTTCAAAATATCACCTTTTCTCTGAAGAGATAGATTGTATTTTTTGAGATTATCTACAAGTAATCATACTACTGACAGGCTTGTCATCACAGAAAAGGTCAGAAAATTTAGGATCCTTGTCTTTTTGTTTTAAAAAGTGCAATAAATTTTGTGACCCAACTGTTTAGGCCCTTTGCCACTATATAACCAGTGAGCTTCTGTGTGAGGAAAATGTTGGCATATGTAATCATGGTGGTAAAGGTTTGGGGGAATTATTTATTGTGGTTATTGACAACTCTTGTTAAATTATTTCAGGCTCAATATTGGAGTGAAATAAGTCACTCAAGAGTCATTGAACAGTTAACAAAAGATTTACTTAGTTCTCATATAGCAAAGATAGGCAACAAGAACACAGTGGCAATTACTTTTGATCAGAGGTAGGGGCCCTTCATCTCCATAAAAAACTCTTGTCTTCTTTAGGATGGTGACTTACATGATCTTTAGATGTAGAGTAAGGCTTAAAGAGTACTGACCAGATATAGGAGACCTTTTTTGTCCCTCAATGACCAAGAAACCATGTCAGTACAACCAGGAACCACCAGGAAGCTTTAGCAAAAAAGGCACAGCTTGAACCCTGTCCCACCCTTCCAAGCCAATCACATCATAGTTTTGTTACCTTCTAGCCTAAACTATGTTGCTGTTGGGGACTGGGGAATGGGATACCCCGGCAGATATTTTTCTGTCACAGTTAGGTAATAACTACCAGAAGGCCTGATATCTGGCACAGAAGGGGATATATATTTATACATTTATATGTAAATTCTGTGAGGCAACCAGAGGGCACAATTAGTAAAGCAAATTTATGAAATTTATGAAAATTAATGAGATAGTATAGAAAAGTCAAATTTCAATAACCTCAGCAAGTAAAGTAAAAGCACATAGGGAACATGCGCAGAAAGACAGAAATGTAGGGAACACATGTGACCAGGGTACCCATGTGGAGGGACAATATGCCTCTGGCTTACAGGCCCCCAGTGTCTTCAGTTAATGTTATGACCTTGCTTCCAATAGGACTTTTCCATCCTCATATTGAGCAATGCTGTTTCTTTTGAGTATATAGTCTCTGCTTCATGCACAGTCTCTGCTGGCCTCATGGACATGGCATGTAATCTCTGCCAAGAGTTGAGCCCTCCTTTTCTCCACTGGCAGCTGATCGACTATGCTTTGCTGGTTCTGTGGTCCTTGCTGGTCACTGGCAAGAGTGGGCAAAATTGGGGAACTTCTCTCTGTTTTCAGTTTCTGGTTTTGATAAGAATCCTGAGATAGGATTCTAACTCTTGGCAAGAGTGGTCTCTGCCATTGCTCTTTTAACTTAGAGCTCAGAAACTTTTTTTTAATGCCTCTTTTAAAAAGACAAAAGACTTAATTCACTGATCTTACTCATTGGAAAAACTCCTCTACTGACTTTTCCTCTCATAAAAGTTTAGTCTATATTACTAGCTGGAATGGAACTTCCTCTCCGGAAAATTTCTTGCCCCATGGACTAAGTTGGTTCTAGAACACAGAGTAGCCCCAAGTCACTAGAACCCTGAGGTTTAGATCTGCATTTTAAATTGCATTTCATGGTCACCAAAGGTTGTGGCACTCTAAGATAGGGTCAGAAAGACCATTTAACTCACCATATTATTTTTTACATCCTAAACTGCTTTCAGTCAGCATACATTTGAATGCCACTCTTCCAGAAAACTCATAAAAGTTCTTCAAGTTCTAAGGACTTTGGGATATTTTCCTTTCCTCTGAAAATCCACAAGATGGAGAAAGATATAGGAATAAACCAATCTCAATAACCCAGCCATTGTTCTTCCCTTGATTAATTGCATTCTTGGTTTTTCACAGGTATAAGTGACTTGCAAACCTTTTCAGATTTTGAACCTCCCTAGTTATGGATCTCACTGAGCATGCTCAGCAGTGTTCTGGGGCTTGGTATAGGCATTGCACTATCATCCACAAATGGGAGCATGGGAAGAACCTCACTGTCTATGAGGAATCCCCCAGTTATATTTCACAGCAAAACATGCATATATGTATGATGAATGTATGATCCATGTCCCAAAGTCCGTTGGTGTAGGACTCTCTTCTCATTGGTGGAGATTAATGACCTGCACTTATATGAAGAGAGAATGCCAAGGTCCTCAAGTGTTTCCCAGCCCCTTCAGGCTTTTTGGGCACTGAAATCATATTTGGGTGCTTCTAGATTCCAGCTTTAAGAGCAAAGATGGAAGATGTCAACGTCACTTCAGAATGTCAAAGGAAAAGACTGAGAAGAAGCTGATGTGTGGAGTTGGTTGTTCCCATCATGGCCCTGTCTACAGCTTGCTATACTAGCAACTCAGGGGAACTTTCCCGTGGCTGAGGTCTAGGACTCTTTCTTGGGTGAAATGAATTATTTTACTCCCAATAAGAAAGTGCCTTCACTCTGCATTGTATGGTATATACTCTTTTAGGCATGCTTTCTCTTTTTATGTCTTGCTCTCAACTTCAGTAAATGAGTTTCTTTGCTACTTCATAAGTATTTTCCTTATGGAACTGGTATTTGGTGAGGGATTCAAGCCTTAGATATAAAGCTAGGGGTTCTGCTTCCCCCCACTATTAATGAAATAAGTGATCACAAATTAGCTTAAACATGAAAATCACACCCCCTACAGTAGATTAATGATATTTAAGGGAACAAATAAATATAATTTTATCCTAGCACCCTTTCCCTCTGAGGACAGCAGAGTGGACAAGCTTCTGGCCTCAATCTCCTACATTCCTCCTAGCAAGAAATAAAGTATCTCCAGTGATCTAAGACAATTCCAAAAGACTCATAATGGAAAATGCTATCCACATCCAGAGAAAGAACTTATGGAGTCTGAATGCAGATGGAAGCATATGATTTTATTTTTTATTCTTTATCCTGGTTTTTCCCTTTTGTTCTCATTCTTCTTTCACAACATGTCTAATGTGGAAATATGTTTAATATGATTGCACATATATAGCCTATTTCACATTGCTTGTCATCTTGGGAAGGGTGGAGGAAAGGGAGGGTGAAAGGAAGGGAGGGAGACAGAAAAGAAAATTTGGAACTCAAAATCTTATAAAAGTGAATGTTGAAAACTATCTTTACATGTAATTGGAAAAAATAAACAATATAATAATGTTATCATATTATGTATAACAATATCATATGTGATAACATAAAAATAATGTATAAAATTAAAAATGCTATTAAGTGGATTTTTAAAAAGGGGGGGAAGAAATTAAGTATCCCTCAGAAAAAGGTGGAGAAAGAAGAAGCTAGAGATGACTATTCAGCCTTCCTTTGAGCCGCACAGTAACATTCTCATGCTACATGTGGGGAACAACCCTTGTGACAATGTCACAACAAAATCAAGGGTCATTTTACTACACAAAAAAAAGCAATAGTAAATCAATGTCTATCAACTCATCTGCCTGTGTTCTCATGTATATAAAACCATTATGAAACTAATCTATACATTTTTCAAGAGTATCTGATGAAAATATGAGAAGAAATCGGGGGCACTTGAAAACCAACTACATCTTTACCAGTTACTCAATTGACAGACAGTTACAAAGAATATAAAATCTGCTGTGCCTGGTTTTTTGTTGTGTATTTGAAAACAAAAGCAGTAGACTCATTAAGGCAAAATACAGCTTTCAAGTTTCTCCTCCAGCAAGAAGTCTCTCAGGCATGTGTTGAGATCATTCAAGATTCCTTGGTGAAAGTAACTACACAGACAACTCTATTCAATAACCTTCTGATTATGAATGTCAAGTCAGGCATAAAATGGCAAGAATTATGCTCTCCAAAGCTATTTGTCTCAAGCCTAATGGATTAAAAAATGTTTAATAATTTCACAGATACATATGTACTTCTATGCAAAAGATGTCTTCCTAAAAAAAAGCTGTGGGTAATTGAATTTTTGTCAGTTGATACATTTTAAATGAAACAGTTTTAAATTTTTTTTAAAAGATCTACCACTTGAAAGTTGAAAATAGTTTTGTAATATCAATATTTTTTCATTAACTTTCTTTTCTTAAAGTAGGGTACATCTAAAATAAAAGTCATATTTAATATAAAGTAAGCAGGGTTCTGTACCAGAGTCCTGATGTTTAGGAGGCATGCTGCCTCACCAGGGGCAGGTGACTTCCTCATCAAGTGATTGTTACCTCATACCTCACTTCCCAGTCCTCTCTTAGAAGCACAAATATCCCCAGGCTAGTGCCTCAATGGAACCTCAGAGTTCTATTGTAACAGCTCCCTTTTAGGATTTTTCTTACCCCCTTTCCTCCCCCAGAAGGCAAGGACCAGACTAGGTCCCCCCTCAACTAAGTTTGTCCAAAGCATAGTTACAGCTAAATAGCCACCCTCCACACATTAATGTCTACCCAGAAATGGTGCTATTTGTGATAACAGAGACATTCTAAAATGTCACACTGTTCCAGCAAGTAGGCATGCAATTTGAAAAATGCAATAGAGAATCAGACATCCATCCCAGGAACAGCAAAAAAAAAAGAAATAATCCAAGAAGAAAACATTTTGAGCTAGAACAACCTTCTCTAATATTTACATTAATTTACTTTAAAAATAAAAGAAAATCTGCTGAATAGAAGCATCTCTATAAATAGGAGGGTTAAGAACAAAGGTCAATTAATCATTTAAATATAACATTCAATAGAGAGGCAGCATAATATAGTGGATAGAAGGCATTAGAAACACCTGGGTTTGAATCCTGCCTCAGACACTTATTAGCTTTGTGCAAGGTCACCAGCCTCACTTTCTCCTCCAGAGTCATCTGGGTCCAGTGACCAGATATTCTCAGGATGACTGGAGATGTCCCAGGATGCAATGGGAGATCCCAGCCCTTTTAAGCTAAGGCCTTGTCATGGACTCACTTAGAGCAAGGTAACATGTCTTTAAGAAGTGAGTCAAGGGATGGCCCCTTTAATTAGAAAAAAGAAAGAAAAAAAATAAAGCTGGGAGGGGAAGACCCTCAGACTTGCTGTTTCAAAAAGAAACCTTTACCATAGACATTCATTCTAAGACAGGAGGGCCCAAAATACAGTCATTAATTGGAGCCTGGGCAGGGACCTATTGTGGTCCTATCTATGAGCTTCAGAGTGAAATGGGGTGAAGGTTCTGAAAAGAAAGAAAGAAACAAAGAAAGGAAAAGAAGAGGAAGGACAGAAGGAAGGAAGGAAGGAAGGAAGGAAGGAAGGAAGGAAGGAAGGAAGGAAGGAAGGAAGGAAGGAGAAGAAAGGAAGAAAGGAAGGGGAAGGAAGGAAGGAAGGAAGGAAGGAAGGAAGGAAGGAAGGAAGGAAGGAAGAAACCTATCCAGTAAACCCCAAATTAAGTGGGCAGCTTCTGGCCATCAAAATGTGCCTTCCTTTGGAGAGGAGGAGGAGAAGGAGAGGGAGAGGGAGAGGGAGATAATGAGCTGAGTTACCCAGCTGACTGAATCACCATTCAGGCAACTTGGTCTACTCACAGGTTGTGATCGTCCTTCAATTCTGAAGAGGACCATGGCATCAGGGAAATGCTGATATGGTATGACTTGCAGTTAACTTTGATACCACTTGGTGGTATTGATGATTTTGATGATTTTTTAGATATTGATGATTTTTTTTTTGCCTGAATCTCTGGGGTTTTGTTTAGTTTTGGAGGGGTAGGAGTAGGGAGTTCCTGGTGAGGACAATGTATAGTCATAGAGAGTTCTAGGTTAAAACTCTATATCCAGTGTACCACACTACATCTCATGGATACACATACACACATATATAAACATACATACACATACATATATATATACTATATATACATACATAGACATATATACTATATCTATGTATGTGTGTATATACCTAGAAATTGGACTCTGCTTTAGGCATTAATTTGATTCCCCAATATTTCAGGGGGGAAAATGTTAACAATAAAGTCTTTATTATGACAATTAAAGTCTTAACTTTACCTTAACTTGGTCTTAAGTTGTTGACAAAGTTCAATTCTCAAATCCTTTCCAAAGTTGTAGACCTATGCTCCCTCCCATCAAAAAAGAGAGGAAAAGTCCAAGCTTATACTAATAAAAATTAAAAAGATGTACAAACTCCTCTCTGAAATTGGCAAGAAGCAATATGCCCACTGAAGAGAAACTCCATGAAACTGTATGAGTGTTTGTGTTCAGAAACACTTAGAAGAGCCTGCATGGTGCTCAGTTTTGATTATGTCCTTCACCAAACTTCAGTTGTTTCCTCTTGCCTCTAGTGTAAAATACAAATATGACCCAATATGAAAATATGTAAATGTACTCAAAGTGTAGTAGGGATTCATTACTCAGCGCTCTCTGCCTCTATGAGGGTCAGAGTTGGTGAGCGCTAAAGAGAAGAAATTCTATTCTTATGACTTCCAGCTTCAAGGGAGAAGACACAAGGTTCCAAACTCTCTTGAGGTCCCTGAAGGGAGGGAGGCTCTGGAAAGAAGCTGATGTAGAGGAGTTAGAACCTTAATCATTGCACCTGTCCCTAGCTTACTTCACTTGAGACTTTAGGGAATTTCCTCTGGTTGAGTTCCAGGACTCTCAATTGACCTGAGTTATCTTGCTCCCAGTTCAGGAGCTCATTTACTCTGTGATTGCTGCATACTTTTCTCTGATTTCTGTTTCCTCTTGGTTTGTATAAATGACTTTATTTGCTATTGTCTGTGTGTGGTGTTTGTGGAATGTGGTGGAAAGGGTGTCAAGCCTTGGATATAATCCAATAAATACAATAAACATTAATTAAGCACTTACTATGTACTAAGTGATGGGAATATAATTAATAAAAAGAAAGACAGTATCTGCCCTCAAAGAGCTCATAATTTAAATGGGGAGACAATACACAAAAGGACATGAGGGTAGGGGTGGAATGGGGCACCAGTTGGCACCTGGCATCTTGTTTTTGTGAAGTTGAAACCAGGAAGTGCAGCAGATGTAAAATGGAGAGAGCTAAGCGAGTCTAATTTCTGCCCTCCAAATAGAAAGGAGTTGAAAGGAGTTTGTTACTCAACCCTCCAGCCCTCCAATCAAAAAGGACACGAGGCTAAGGGAGGTGATATTGCTCAGGGCTTGAGTTAGAAGCATGGTAGTGACCTTGGAAATGATGAAAGATAGGTAGGTAGATAGATGGATGGATGGATGGATAGATGGATGGATGGATAGAGAGACAGGGAGGCAGACAGACAGACAGACAGACAGATGGACAGATAGGAATATTCCTTCCTCATTAAGGGATAGCAGTCAGGAACTCAGCCTGAAACCTAAAAATTATTTCCCCTAGACTAGCAATATTTATGGAGGCAAATTTATGCATGGACACACTCACAACTACATATATGTATATATACATATGTATGTGTGCATATGCATATATCTGCAAATATACTTGTATGTGTGTACATATACATACACATATGTAGGTGTGTGTGTATATATATATATATGTATATGTGTGTATGTGTATCCATCTCCTACCTCAGTGCATTTGCATAGGCTCTTGTCCATGTCTAAAATGTCCTCTCTCCTCACCTCTATCTCCTAGAATGTTTAGCTTACTTCAAGGTTTAACTAGGAAACCTTTCTTTATCTCTCTATTTCTTAGTGCTTTCTGCCTTTGCAATTATCATAGGCTTACTTGTAAAAAAAAAATGTTGCATCTTTACTCTAGTAAAATGCAATTTCCTTCATGATAGGGGCTGCTTTTCGTTTGTCTTTGTATCCCCGTTATCTCTCCTAATGCCTCTCATATGTATGTACAAATACATATGTGTGTAGATACATGAAGCGGGCCTCTCACCCCCTCGGGCCCCCTGCCCTCTACTTACCCATCTACAGGGTCTTTGGTCGTCACCAGCCCCGAATCGGGGAATAACCAGACAGAACGCCCGAGGTTGATCAGAGGTTGTTTATTCGTCCACTGCTACATCGCAACGACAACTCTCCCTCACTTCCGTGTGAGCAGCAATTTAAAACAATCAGCAAGCAATCACAACTACATATAACACATATCACCTTATATGGATTAGCCACTCACTATTACAATCTCAAACCATCACCTTATATGGATTATTCAGCACATTACAAGCAGGCTCT
>JAQQSU010019103.1:0-10334 GCA_028627135.1 Pseudochirops cupreus
AAAAAAAAAAAAGAAATTTGTCTTTTCTGTGCTCTGTCCTTGCCTGAAAGTAGACCCTTTTCCTGGATATCCCCCTCCTCACTTCAGTCCTGTTGTGATGCCCCAAGGATGCCTAGGTGTAACAACAAACTCCCCAGCAAAGCCAAGATGCTTGTGAGCACAAGTTCTTTGATCTGCTTTTCTAAAGGAAAGTAACTTTAAAGGGGTCAACGATCTCACTTTAATTACAGATATAGATCATTCACTTACTTCAGGGGAAAAAGTCAGCACCCGGAACTTCAGAGACAATACAAAGAGAAATTACAAGCAGAAAAAATATGGACAGAGAAAATAACACAAATCAACAAACAGGACTTCTGACCAAAGCTATACATACAGTTATCAGACAGAGGAGCACCAACATCTGGGTTTTCAAACTGGGGGGGGGGGGGGAGGGAGCAGGGAGACGGCGGGCTCTCCTTACCAGCTACCCAGGGTTTCATCTGGCGTAATCACAGGAACACTCTTCCAATGAGTGAGTCCCAAAGCAAAACCTCACCTTACAGTATACATACCTTTCTTCAGAGCCTGAGGGCATCACAACCCTCATGACCTACTGCCCAATTACAAAGGAACAAAAGGAATGGGCTTTCCTGAAAAACAAGCCTCCCCTAATCAAGCTTCTCTTGTTGGGCTCCAGGTGAGACTTATTAATAGGCAGGGAAGATCTTCAACTCCCATGAACATGACACTAGGATCCCCCTGTACAGAAGCCAGAGTCTGGACATCTCTCATCCTCCAAAGTCACCTGTTTTTTCAGGGCTCTGAGAAACTCATTCACCCAGTTCTTTGAGAATGCTAAAGGCATCATTGTGCCATTTGAATAGAGGTCAATAATTCTAATGGGGAGAAAGGTTCTAATAGGGGCCTGGTATAGTGGTTAGAGGGCTGGATTTGAATTCAAGAAGACCTGCATTCAAATCCTGCCATACACAGGTCATAGATATGTCACCCTAAGAAAGTTACTTAACCTCTCTGTGCCTCAAATTCCTCATCTGCAAAACGAGGGAAACAGGATTCACTGCTCTCTAAGGTTCCTTTCAGCTCTAAAGTCTATGATACTTTCCTCCTCTACTTGTGTAAGTTCACCCTCCCTCCACATCCCCCAGGACACACACCCACAGGTGGATGGGGACTACATTATTTTTTGGGGGAAGGAAAGAAGGGTTCTAGGTCCCTCAATTCACCGATGTGGCCAAAAATATCATCCCAGTCCAAATCTAGGTTGGTTCCAGCGTTCCCCAGATTGTCTGGGGCCATGAACAATCAGTATTTCTGTATGGGTTTAGATATGCTAAAGTTTGTACTCAGGGAAGTTTGTCTGAAGGAGTCTGCCCGGCAAACATACCCACAGACCTGCCCCTATGTGAACCAGGGCAGGGCAGAGAGCATAAGGTTCAACTGAAAGTCTCTGGGAAGAAAACTGCCTGGGCTGATTGAGAGAATCAGAGGCAGCTGCCTTGGGGAAAGGCAGAATCTGCAGAGGAAGAAGGGCTGGGCAAGTTAATCCCTGTGAGTGGCAGCCCAGTACTGGTGGTACAGTAGGGGAGGGGGGAAAGGCAGGAAGGGCAATGAGGAGCTTCAGCTGTTGGGGCTGCAGGCCTAGAATCATGGAATCTTCCAATTACAGACCCCAGGACTTGGAGGGGACTGCAGATGCCTTGTTTCTGCCCAGGCAGAAGTCAGCTGGCCCCCAGGATCAGACGCAGGCTCCCATCACAGCACCAAGAATTCCTGATAGCAAATTATTTAGTGTACAATGGGCAAAGAGTAGAGACAGAACAGGATTAGGGACCAACTAGATAGTCAATCCTTAATGAATTATCACAGTGACCAAAAGCTTAGGGAAGACTGCACAACATAAAGACAACTGTCTTTCAGGTCAATCCCCACCTTCCTAGTCTCTGCTCCCCAGACAAATACACAGGACACCCAGACATACAAAATAACATTGCATTATGACTTTCCCTTAAATTCAGGACCAGGGTAGACAGGGTTATGCACTTTGATATGCACTTTGGCTCAGAGCCAAGCATGATGTTCTCCTGTAGTCAAGACCCTACCTAAGTCAGTCTCCCTTCTCCATCAACTTGTGTAAAATAGGCCACTACATTGTCCTCAGTTTGAAACCTGACTCTGTCATTGCGTGAATCTCTTCCTGGCCTTTATCCCAGCCCAGACAGCCTCAGGTGCTCCAGAAATCAGTGATAACCAAAAAGGGCTCCCTGCCACCCTTGGTCTCAGTCTGAGCTTATGCTCTCCAGGTACCTTCTCCTCTTCTCCCCATTCCCTCCTCCACCTGGCTTCAGGGCTATCCAGAGATTGTCATGAGTCCAGTATCATCCCAGATGCTGGTTTTTGACAATGTTCCATCTCCTCTCCAAAGTTCCTGATGTTCTAGATCTAAGAGGGGCTGGCCCCTGAAACCCAGAGGACATCATTGCCCCAGAAACCCCACCTGCCATCTTGATCTAATGGATCTAATGCCAGGGACCCAGAGAGAATATGTTCTCAAGAACAATTCCCCCCAGCCCCGTGTGATTGTATTTGGCAGAGAAGACCCAGTATGTGGTAGTGGTAGTTGGAAGAAACAGGATGGGCTCTTGTTGGGGATACCACAGGGAGGATTGTTTCACAGGTAGAAAATGAGAGGTTGACTCCCAGTCCTTTCCATGACTAAGATTCAAGGGTCCTGTGGGCTGTGTACTGTGGCCTTTTGAGGTTGTGCAGAGTGACTTCTCCATTTCTTTACTTTTTTCTCCTAGAAAGTTGGCAACGTCAACAAACTGTGTGTCTTGTGTGTCTGCCAAGAAAACCCCAAATGGGGCCTCAAAGAGTCAGACACAACTGAAAAATTACTGAACAACAAAAGTATACAGAGAACCACCCTACAGAGGAAAAAAAATAATAAAACAGAAATACATTGGAAATGTGTGAAAATAAATTCGTGCTGCCATCCCTGGAGACCTCTCCCGTCTGGACAGGAATGGTGAGACTTGTCTTCTTCCCCTATTTAAGGGCCAGTTTTATTGAGTTCTGTGTCCCTCATACCAGGCTGGTCTCCATCAATGGGATGTACTTTTCTCTGAGTGCAGGGGATGTTTCCTTTTTGTCTTTGGGCTCCTACCACCCAGAGCAGAGCACGGCACATAGGAGGCTTTTCATAAATGTTTTTTGACCAATTTATTTGCATTGGAGATTATGTCACAGTCTTTTGCTGACATCTGGTGGTAACAAAAACATAATATTAAATATTATAGTACGGTCTTTGTCGACATCTGGTGGTCAATCTCCATATTGCAGAATTTACCAACTTTGGGGCCACTTTTTGGATTTATGGAATATCGCATTGCAATGAAAGTTTTATGCCAGAGAGGAATATATAATACAATTGATACCGCCGCCCTATGGCCAAAGCGGATCTCACATTTTTAGTCTGCTGTCTTGGTTCCAAACCTCCGACTCATTTTAAAGTATATTTGAATTGAATTTTAGCCCCTGAAAAATAGTTTTATTACCAAAAGCAGAAAAGCAGTCATAGTAAACCTTTACTTTAGAGACTACAATGCAATATACATTATACTTAATGAGGGACCATGGGAACACAGAAAAAAACTAATTGGAGATGAAACAACCCAATTTTTCAGAATGCGTCAGTTAAATAACACATAAAAGAAACAATCAGTAATTCAGTTAAGGAAAATGACAATAATGAAACAACATATCAGAACTATGGGATACAACAACAGCAGTCATCAAAGGAAAATTTGTAACTCTAAGAGCTTCTATCAACAGAACAGAGAAAGAAAAGACCCTAGAACTGGGTATCCAATGAAAAAAAAGAACTAGAAAAAGAACAAATAAAAACCTCCAATTAAACACTATATCAGAAATCATAAAACTTAAAGGTGAGTGCAAGAAAGCCACTGAATTAATAAATAAAACTAGGAGTTTGTATTAGAAAAAAGGCACTAAAATAGATGGACTACTGGTTAATGTGATTTTTAAAAAGAGAAGAAAACCAGATTCCCAGTATTAAAAATGAAAAAGGTGAATATGCCACTAAAAAAAAAGATTAAATCAGAGAAATGTAAGGAGTTGTTTTGCCCAGTTACATGCCAATAAATTCAACTACTTAAGTGAAATGGAAGAATATTTACAAAAACACAAACTGCCCGTTTTAGCAGAAGAAATAGAATATCTAAAGAGACTTATTTTAGAAATAGAAATTGTACAAGCCATAAAAGAGCTTCTTAAAAGAAACAAACAACAGGACTAGACAGATTTACAAGTGAATTTTATCAAACATTTAAAAACCAATTAATTCTAAAATTAGAGAAATTATATGGAATAACAGGCAAAGAAGGGGTTCTACCAAAGTCCTTTTATGTTTTCGGTGATTTATTTTTGTTTTGTTTTTGCACTTTTTTGGAGGGCAATTGGGGTTAAGCGACTTGCCCAAAGTCATACTGTTAGCAAGTGTGCCAAGTGGCTGAGATCGGATTTGAACTCAGGTCCTCCTGACTTCAGGGCCTGTGTTCTATTCACTGCACCACCTAGCCCCCAAACTCCTTTTATGAAACAAATTTGATACTGATACTTAAACCAGGAAAAGTAAAAGCAGAGAAAGAAAATTATAGACCAAATTCATTAGTGAATATGGGTGAGGAAATCCTAAATAAAATACCAGCTAAAAGATTAGAACAATATATTATGAAGATTATCCATTATGACCAAGCAGGATTCATACCAGGAATGCAGGGATGGTTTAACATAAGACAAACTATTAACATAACTGACTATGACAATAATAAAAGTAACAAAAATCGTAAGATATCAAACGATGCAGAAAAAGCATTTTACAAAGTACAACACACATATCTATTAAAAACACATGAAAGTATAGGCACAAACGAACTTTTCCTTAAACTGGAAAGAAGCATTTACCTAAAACCATCAACAAGTATTACTTATAACGCCACAAGATGGACGACTTCTCAGTAAGCTCAGATGTGAAATAAGGATGCCCACTGTCACCAGTATTATTCAGTATAGTACTGGAAATCCTAGCAATAGCAATAAGAGAAGGAAAATAAATGGAAGGAATCAGAGTAGGGAATGAGGTAATAAAACTCTCTTTTCGCAGATGATACACATGGAAAATCCTCAAGACTCAACTAAAAAGTTAAGTAAAATTATAATTTCAGCAAAGTAGGAGGGTATAAAGTAAACCACATAAATCATCAGCATTCCTGTATATTAAAAATAGGATCCTGCAGGAAGAGATAGCTAGAGATACTTCATTTAAAATAACTCTACATAGTATAAAATACCTGGAAATACACCTACCAAAATAAACCCAGGATCTATATGAGCAAAACAACAAAAAAATACACACATAAGATCAGATTTAAATAACTGGAGAAATATTAATTTAGCATGGGTAGGCAGGGTCAGGATAATAAAAATGTCAATTGTACAAAAATTAATCTATATATTTAATGCCATCCCAATTAAATTACAAAAAATTATTTTACATAGGTAGATAAAATAACAGCAGAATTAATTTGGAAGAACAGCAAGTCAACAATATCAAAGGAACTAGTTGAAAAAGATGTAATGGAAGGAAGTTTAGCAGTACCAGATCTTAAACTTTATTATAAGGCACTAATTATCAAAACTATCTGGTACTAGCTAAGAAGCACAAAGGTAGCACAGTGGAAAAGAGTACACATACATCTACAGCAGCAAACGAATATAGTTATCCAATAACTGTTAATTTCTTGTTTAGAAATAAACAAGAGTCAGGATGAAGCAGTTCTCCAAAGACTGACTACATGAGAAGACCCAGGAAATATCTGACCTCCAGGGGCAGAGGTTTGGCCTGAGTGAAGTGCAAACACCTCTGAGCCAACTCTGTGAAATTAACAAACTACAAGCCATGGGGTCACCTGGGTTGGGAGGCAGCCTCAGCCTCCTGGGCAGTGTGGGGATGGGAAGGTTGAGTAGGAGGAGACTGAAGGGTCCTCCACGGCCAAGGGATGCCAAGCACAGCTGTGCTGACCAGACTCAATCCTAGGCTGTGGCTGTGGGTGTAGGGGGAAAGAGCTAGCACATGTCTGGTGAATGCAGTAGCAGAGGGGTGGGCACCCTGCTGGCTGTGGACACTTCAATGAGAACTGAGTCCCTGGTTTCAGTTCCAGGGCAAAGAGGACAGGAGAAGTTTGCACTCACCAAGGGGCCTACAGAGAGTAAGAGCATTTGTGGGGCAGTGTGACTGGGTGTCCTTTCCTTGGCTTAGAAATGGAGAGTTGTATCCATGGCTGGGCCTGGGGCCAGAGCTTAGAAAACAGCAGTAAGAAGGACCTGGGCCCTTTACTCCCATACCTTAGGACTAAACTTATCATAATAATAAGCCACTAAAAATAAAATAAAACAAAACAATATAAAAACAAAAATGAGTGAGCAAAGGAGAAAGAACCACCATACATAGCTACTATGGGGATGGAGAAGATCTGGGTTTATATTATGAGGAAGATAATGGAGCTAAAAAAAGTCACTCCTTTTCCAGTGAGAAATGTCAAATGGTCACAAGTCCAAAAAGCTTTCTTAGAAGAACTTAAAAAGGACTTTAAAAATCAAATAAGAGGTATCGAGGAAAAAATTAGGAAAAAAATAAGAGCAATCCAAGAAAATAAAGAAAATTGTGAAAAGAAAGTCAATCAACAGCAAAAAGCAACTGAAGGAAGAAAGTGATTTCTTGAAAACTAGAAATGGGCAAGAGGAAGTTAAGGACCTTATAAGACAGGAAGGAATAATAAAAAAATAAAAAGAATCAAAAGAAAATGGAAGAGAATGTCAAATATTTTATCATAAAGACAACTGACCTGGAGAACAGATTGAGGAGAGATAATATAAGAATTGCTGGACTAATTAGTGGAAGATGTGATGAAAAAGATCCTTGATACAATATTACAAGAAATTATGAAGGGAGATTTCCCCGAATTCTAGAATAAGAACTTGTCAGCAGAATATTAAATGTAGTCTGGGCAGGACTGATCTCTAACCTGTCAATACCTGGAGCCACACAAAACAGTCCAGAGAGAGGAGTTCCAGAAAACAAGTAATGGGAACAGTTATGTTCAATTAGAGAAATAATAATAATGTAGGACTTAGCATATAGCAGTCAGTATGTTAAGCACTTTACAACCATTATATCTTTTGATCTCTTGACAATCATTATCATTTTTCTCTTTACAAATTAGGAAACTGGAGGCAAACAGAGATACAATAACATGCCAGAGATTACAGAGCTAAGACATTTCTGCAGCTGAAACAGAGAAGGGTGGACTTAACAAGGGCAGAGGCTGGCTGGCTCCCCCATCTTGTACTTCCAGGTGAGGTGCTTCCAGAGGCACCTGGCTTCTCCCAGGCAGCAAGAGGGTGGGACCTGCTGAAGGCTGGCCTGTCCTTGGAGACATGAATGGGATTTGAGGGGTGTGGCAGAGGGCAGTGACTAGGAACCGGTGTGACTTGTGCCAGGACCTTCCCACTGGTGGCAGTTCCTGGTGGTACGGTTCAGGGAATGCTGGGCAAGGGGCCTGACCGTCTCACCCCCGCCAGCTGCAGGGATTGGGTTTGGGGAGCTACTGGGGCAGGGTGTGAGAGACACTGCTGTGGCTGCTGTGTCCCCCCTCCTTTCAGGAGGGGCAAATCCTAATGCAAGTTTCCCTACATTACTCCAGCATTCTCTTTTCTTTATCTCATCTGACATGAGAGGAGTTAACAGAGAGACATAGGCTATAATAGTCTTGTTAGCAATCCCCACAACTGAGATACACTCGTGATTCTGGGGGAGGGGAATGGGGCATACTGAGTGATCAGGGCTGTGGGGAGAGTCCCTCAATTCTTTCTAGAGTGCTTTCCCTTTTTTAGCATCCACTCTAGCCTTCATTTAAAAGGGACAATATTTTCCCTTCTAATGGTGAACAGAGGATTTGGGGACAAAATAGGAAGTCAAGGATGGGTTAACAAGATGTTGCTATTTGCCTATTTTTTTCCTACACTATTTCTGGGATTTCTACCAAATAGCTTTTATTCATTGCCCTAGAATAATGAAATTATTAATCTTCCCAATTACTTTTAAAACTTTCATAAGATTTATCTTTATTTTTCCATAAAACAAATTTTACAGAGTAGTTCCTCAAAACTTGCAAAGAGATTTAAGAAAGGGATGAGATCCTAGACTTTCCCCAATGTCTTACGAGTTTTCTCCTGCAATCTTAAAATGATGAATTTCCAAACTCCATAATGATTCATCTCAAAACCTACAGAATATGCTAAGATGCTTTTAGTAGTTCCACAACTTTAATTATATAACTTTCTTTCTCTAGCCTCAACTTGGCCAGTGTTGGGACCATAGGGGAGAAAAATATCTTCTGGGCTTTTCCACCTTTCTTATAATCTAATCTCTCATGAAAAGTCTAAGATGGGAAATTTGTAAAGTTAATAAATCTTTCCCAGTATTCTCTCTAGCTATAGCCCTTAGACATTTTTCTGGCCAGCTGCATTTTTAAATCTTTCAAGTTAACAGAATCTAACTCACATCACAAACATGATATGGATATTTTCCAAAGACACTAACAGGCAGATGCAAATGGAAAAAAGCAGAGTGAGTAGTTCATAGCCAGACATGCAATTAAAAAAGAACTTATACCACAAAACACACACAGAAATAGAAAAAAGGTGTGCCTCACCAGTTTGCAATTAAAATGTTAATTTCAACCAGTTCCACACACACAAAAATCCAAATGTGTAAGTAATTGTCATGCAAATAAAATTTGAAATGTACAGCACATAAAAATAAAAAGTAAAAATAAACAACCCAGATGCACGTCAAAAAAAATGCCAATCCATGTAAGAAAGAAATGAAAAATAAAAAAACAAACAAGCAAAGACTTATCAGAGTGATCTGGGTCAAGACAAAGCACCCTGGAACATTCATCATAGAGAAAATTCAAAGTCAGTCAAGGGCAAGCCAGATTATTTAAGGAAAAAAGGGCAGTGGACTCACCAGTAGAGAGGGGTCAGACTTTGGAGAAAATAGATCTCTGGTGGGGACTAATCAACCCCACTGGTAGCAGAAGGTGCATTTGGCTCTGTTTCATGTCAAATCCCACTTCTGACACCAATTAATGTCACCTGGACTGAACCAGCCTCTAACCTGTGGGTGGCCAGAGCCAAGCGAAAAGAGCAAGCTAGAGACAGGAAAATCAGGACACAAGCAGAAGTTTAATTAATTTCAGAGTGAGGAAAATGATGTTTACAAATGGCAGCCCCCCTTCTAAGAAGGAGGGTTTAACATGCTGCAATAAAGGCAGGTCTTATATATAACCTGGGCTGGACCATGACATAATTGTTTTTACATCTTGAGTTACTTTTCCCATGGACCCTGTCTTGTACTTTTTATCAACAGTCTTGGAGGTTGTGCCCATTTTGTGGGGCATAGAACCAGAATTCTGTGATGAGAATGGGAGTACAGTATCTGTCAGTGAGAAGGAACAGGAATTGTGAATATGTGATGGATGCCCATAGGAAATTGGGGGAGCTAAATCCCTCAGTGAATACCTGGTGCTGATCCAAGCAATACACTTTGACAGAGGGTGATATTATCCTAAGAGCAAAGGATTACTGTTATGCCCAGCTCAGGACACAGCCTGCTTGCTGGACCTTAGCTCCAGGAAGTGGGATTTCCAAAATATTTTCTTTCCCTTAATAGGGTTTTTTTTTAAATCTTCAGATTAGTTCACTTATACCCACATCCTCTTTCTATGTACATCCCTTTTAAATGTCACAATACTTATACAAATTTCAGTATTGATGGGAATCTGCTTCTCACAAAGGAATGTACGCAGTTTGTTCTTATTGAGTCCCAAGTTATAGGCATGTGTGGGCATCAGTGTGTGTATGTGTTTGTGTGAGTGTACGTTTTCCTTGTTTACCTTTTTACGTCTTTCTTGGGTCTTGTAAGCGGAGATCGAATTTTCCATTGAGCTCAGGCTTTTTCATAAGGAAAATCTGGAAGTCCTTTATTTCATTAAATGACCATCTCCTTGCCTGAAAGAATATGTTCAGTCTTGCCGGGTAGTTGAGGGGCCTCTTTCAGGAGGAGATCGGTAAATTCTTTCAATAACTATTTCCCCTTCTGATTCTAAGACCTCAGGACAGTTTTCTTTGACAATCTCTTGAAGGATGCTGTCCAGGCTACTTTTTTCATCATGGCTTTCTGGTAGGCC
>JAQQSU010019104.1:0-10333 GCA_028627135.1 Pseudochirops cupreus
TGTCCTCTCAGAAATTTTCCACATTGGGTACACACCTTTAAACTTTTGACACTTCAGAGCTACTAACACAACATTTGAACTGGCCAGTGATTATCTCAGGTTCTTGCTATATGACTGGGTCACTTTTTTTTTCAAGTCATGGATCACTAATATCATCTTACATGCTGCTTCTCTGGGGCCATTCTTATTGGTCAAATGTTATACCCTGCTCATACTTGCTCTGTGCCACATCATTGCCCTCTGGGTTATTGCTCAACTTGAATTCTTGGGAGACCATGTTTTTCCATGACTTATAGTCATACAGACTCACTAGAAAACTACTGGTATTTTTTTTTTAATGAGTCCCTTTTTCAGGAAAAAGCTTAAGTCTCTACAAAAATACCAAACATTTTCAGAAAGACCTACTCTCCCAAAATCTTTGTGAATAGTCTATTCATTAATTAAAGAATCCTTGATGAAAATATGAAAAAGGATTAAGTAGGCTATCACAGAAAATTGCTTACAATAGGCCACATCTTCATAGTCACATAATTTGGCAATTGATAGATGCAGAGAACATAAGATTCTGCTATGTCTGCTGTTTAATTTTTTAAGCATTAGACTTGGTAGAACAAAATGCAGTTCTAAATAGTCATTTCAAAGAACGTAATTCAAATACACATGCTAAAATTCATAAAATATAATATATAACGACAAACATGAACATAACAAGTGTTTAATAACATACTGAGTATCAATATTAAATGAAACATAAAGTATGTTGCTGTTTTTCAGTCACATCCAACTCTTCATGACCCTGTGGACCGCAGCATGTTACTTCTCTCCACGGGGTTTTCTAGGCAAAGATACTGGAGTGGTTTACCATTTCTTCCTGCAGTGGATATAGGCAAACAAAGGTTAAATGACTCATCCAAGGTCACACAGCTACTAAGTATCTGATGTCAAATTAGAATTCTGGTCTTCCTGATTCCAAGCCAGGGCTCTATCCACTAAGTCACCTAGCCATACCTTCGTATGTAAAAGTATTGATTAATGTCAGGAAAATCTCAAATTAAAGGATTCCTTATCAATTACTTTGTCCTTCAAATATTTTAATTTTCAGAAGACAATATGATAATGTATCAATTCCAGGAACATCACAAAGGTTCCTCAATGAAATCTCTACAGTCATTTGCAAGAGTCCTGACAACTATCCACAATGGAATCACAAAGAAGGTGAAAAATGTATATAGCCCAGGTTGTAGCATACAGGTAAATAGTAGAGAGGGAGAGAAGGAGAGAAGGAAAGAAGGATGCAGGGAGGGAGAGGGAGAGAGAGAGAGAGAGAGAGGGAGAGACAGAGACAGACAGAAACAGAGACAGAGAGACACAGAAACAGAGAAACAACAGAGACAGACAGAAACAAAGACAGACAGACAGAGACAGTCAGAGACAGAAACAAAGACAGAGAGAAGAAAAGAGAGAAAACTTAAAAGTCAGCATTACATAGTGACTAGCCAACTTCAGAGTTAAGAAGACCTGGTTTCAAGTCAATATCTCTTACCTAGACAAGATCTGTTACTCTGACCAGATCACTTAACTTCTCAGTACTCCAAATAGCTCTCTGTCTCAGATTTGCATAGCAGTTCCAGAGCTGCCTGGGTAGAGGAATTTTCTTCACTTGGCATTCACCACACCAATTAGATCTGAAGAGATTTTACATAAATATGTGCGTATGTGTGTATAGACACATATATTTATCTCTCGAGGTTTCAAACACATATATACATATATTTGCATGTTATTTAACATGTCATCACTATAATAGAAAGCTACATACAGAACCAGAGACATAGAAACAGAGGGACGTTATGCTTAATTAAATCTTCAACATGCCCTTAAGTTCCTCTGAGGTACAAAAATGAATAGGAGGATATTGGAGTAGATTGCGTTTGGAAAATTGTCTGATACTTTAAATAATCAAATGCCTGTTTCCACAAAACTGGCCTCTTCCGCATCAACATGTTTCTGGTGATCCCAAGGTGATTCCAAGGAGAACAGAAAGAACACGGTGAGACTTTGATATGTTACCAACGTTACTTGTACATGCGAAACGATATGAAAGACAGAATCAAAATATCTTCAGGTGAAGACAGTAGCTAGACACATAGGAAGAGTAAGGATAACAGAATGGGTACTCCACTGGAAATATTAAAAGAATCAGAGGAAGGCCTCCAGCATAGTGGAGGGATCCTCTCTATCAGAGTTAATGGAATGGCATAAGCAAGACTAGGACAGGGGCAGCTAGGTGGCACAGAGAATAAAGCACCAGCCCTGGAGTGAGGAGGACCTGAATTTAAATGCGGCCTCAGACACTTAACACTTACTAGCTGTGTGACCTTGGGCAAGTCACAACCCCAATTGCCCTGCTCCCTCACTCACACATACATACACACACACACACACACACACACACCTGCCCCCTGCACGGCTGGCAGGACTTTCCATACTGTTACAGGCAACTATGCATCAAAATATTGAAATATTTCTTTGCCCAGGAGAATGAACTTCATATTAGAAAATAAAGAAAAAAACAATTAACAATGACTTCGGCAGGAAAGGCTAAGGGCTCTCAATATTTGAATATTATTTCTGGAGACTACATCCCAGGCTAAACAAATTTACAAATGTTGCTACCGAGCAACTACCTGCGATTTTTGACAAAAGGTGGAGAACGATAGAGATGACTGTTGTTGTTCAGTTGTTCCACTTTTGTCCGACTCCTCGTGACCCTATTTGGGGTTTTCTTGGCAAAGATCCTGGAATGGTTTGACATTTCCTTCTCCAGCTCATTTTACAAATGAGGAGCTGAGGCAAACAGGGTAAAATGACTTGCCCAGGGTCACACAGCTACTAAGTGTCTGAGGCCATATTTAACCTTACAAAGATGAGTCTTCCCCTGAATCTAGACCTAACACTATATCCACCATTCCACATACCTGCCCAGACATAGGCACATGTTAGAGCAATTTTCAAAAGAAGGTGGATTTTTCAAACCATAGGCTAGTAAGCCCTATTTATATTCCTCATAAAATTAGAGGATGCAGGATTAAAGGAATCATTTGTGAACACTTAAAAAGGAAAAAAAAATTACTATGACCTGGCATGGATTCACCAAGCATTAGTTACATAAACCAAATTTGTTTCCCCTTTGGGGCCAGATTATTAGCTAGATTGGGTGAATATCACAGACATCATCTACTTAGATTTCAGCGAGAGGTTAAGTCTCTCCCTACTTCCTTGTTGGTTAAATGGAGAGATGTGGAATGGGTCAGTTACATTTAGGCAGACACAGAACTGAGTGACCTTAAGGATTACTTAATTAATTATGGAAAGCCTGATGTTAAGAAGGGCAAAAGTCTCTGATGTTATCACTTAATTAAAACTATCTCCCCAATAAAATCATAAGAATTGAATATACATTGAAAAAGGAAGAACTCTGGAGAGAAAAGAAGCAGTTGTCTAAAGTATTTTGTAGCTAGAAAAACAAAATTATTGTGAATTCATCTCTGACGAATGATTTCTAAAATATATCCCCAATAAATGAGTATGTGTGCTGTGTAAAGAAAAAAAATCATTATATGATTAGAATTCAATCAAATTGGTCTCCACATCAATTTGATTAATATTTGACTATTCATAAGATAACCTGATTTATTTGAAATACAAAAGTCATACATAAGTAACTTGAGGGCAGAGACAGAGAATTATTTAATTTGTATATCTCTATTATACTCTGCAAATGGTAGGGACTTAGTAAAAGTTCATTGAATTCAATCACCAAACCATTGTTTGGGGGTTCATGTACCTTGTTTCTTCTTCTTCTTTTTCAACCTAACATAAGGATTACAGAGAGAGATAGTTGCATGATGCTGACTAAATGAGTTAGTTTATTTCTTTGGGTTACTTTCATTGGGAGCAACTAAGGAATTGGATTAGTAATCTTACTAGCAGATAAAAATAACACCAGTGTAACTTTCAAATCTCTTTAAGGAATAGCAGTTAAGAATGGTGTTCTTAATTTATTAATCGTCTAGTAGATAACTCTGTAAATCCTGCATGATTTTGAACATAATTTTTCTCCATGTGTAGGCTGATATTTTTGGTCTAACTAAAGCTTCATTTTCTGGGGATTTTTTTCTCCCTAATTTCCATTGTAGTATTCAGCTTCTTTCTTATTTTGTTTTGGGTTCTTTTTTTCCTCCTGTCAAACTGGCAATTTGAACAAATGGAATTATTTACAGAGGAAAGCATATATAAATTTGCATTGTGCAAATTTTCTGACCTTACTTCATGTTTCACAATGTTTTGTAAAGACTTCCTTCTTCTGAGAACAAATATTGAGCTCTGTTTACAGAGTTATTTTGAAGCAGATTCTGATACAGAATGCTTTAAAGAAAACACCACCATGAATTTCAGCATGTTTATAAGCTGAAAAACAAACATGCACCAGAGAGACAGTCAGCCTATAGCAAAGCTAATGCAAATTTATCAGAAAGGGGAGAGCTGAAAACATTTGTAGGCTTTATGAAAATAAATGAGAAACTCTGAAAGAATAATATAATTTATGATGACAAAATGAAGAACTGGGTAGGAGTTTGCAAGCTATGAACCTAGGCAAGATTATCTGTGTTTTCAGTGATATGTGGGGTGTGAAGAGTGCTGTGTTAAAGAACGATAAATTGAATTTTAAAGTCTCTGCATAAACATAGACCAAAATAGGAATCAACATTTGATGCCAATGAAAATGTAATATTTTACTGAAGTTTCTGAAATTTTATTATGACCATAACCAGGAATCTGGTCATTAACATAAAATGAAATCCACCTAAGGCCTTAAACATCTCTTTAAAACTACACTGCCCAATAGTGACTGCTCGGCCAAATTAAAAAATTTAAAATAACTGTGCCATATTCTGAGTGGAGTTTAATTTATGAGTAGGCTGTAACTGGAAAATCATGGAGAATAGATGTGCTTACACTCTGTTTATTTAAAGTTGCTATGAGGCAAAGCAACCAACATTCCTTTTAACCCACCATAGAGCTAGTCTTCCTGGCCCAGCTAGCAATACACCGAAATTCTGAAAGACCCACCGGACTACCTACCATACAGCAAAGCAACCAGTTCTATTATTCCATTTTCTATCTGTTTTGTTATTATTGAAAAAATCATAGTTCTAGAACCAATCAACCTTTATAAATCACTTGTTATCTCTTCTGTTCTTACTACCTACCTTTGTATATCTTGTGTTAGAAGTTTGGAATTTACTCTGAAATTTGGTTCATAGGTCTTTCAAGGAAGGTCTGTAATGAATATTTTCGACTTTAGCACTTCATCACACTATCCATCACACTATTCAAATATGAGTTGAGATCATCATCATTAATTTCACACATGAAATTAATGACTGGTAATAATGTAAAAACAGTGCCCAAACCCACTGGTATGGGCCTCTCTCCCTATTGGTGGAGATCAATGGTCCATGTCTGTGGAGTTGGTGGGAGCAGGAGAGCAATGGTCTCTTCAGTCTTCTTTAAACTTTCTTTGAGTTACTTGAGTCTCTTTAGACTCTGCCATCACTTTAGTCACTTCTGGCATCCAGCTTCAAGCAAAAAGATGGATGATGCTAACCCCACTTCAGGTTGCCAAAGGAAAAGACTTTGGGAAGATGCCGATGTGAAAAGAGCTGGCAGTCTCCAACAAGTCCCTATCCCAAGCTTGCTACACTAGAGACTTCAGGGAACTTCCCTTCAGCTAATATGTAAGATACTTTCATATTTATTCTTATTCTCTCTCTCTCTCTCTCTCTCCTCTTCCCCACCCTCTCTCCTTATCAGCTGAGCTTAGTTATCTCACTATATATTCTCTCTGATTTGTGTGTTGCTTTCATTTTGAATAAATGTTTTGCTTGGTTACCTATTATGTGTGTTTATTGTGGAACTGATATTCAGTGGGGGAAAAGTTCAAACCATGAACATAAGTTTAAGGTCCTCCCTTTCCCCAGTTAATAAAACAAACTGAAACAGCAATCAGAAGGTACCTTGAACCTGAAAACCACATCCCCTAAATTAATAATTAAGGTAGCAAATTCATATAATTCTAGTCTACTACCCCTTTCCCTTAGGAGAGCAGAGTGACCAAATTTCTAGTCCCAACATCCTGTTCTCCTCCTGAAAGAAATTAAAGTTTCCCTTGGAGATAAAAGAAGCTAGAAACATCTGTCCTGCCTCCCTTTGAGCCACACGATGACATTGCCTTGCTATGTCTGGAAACAGTCCTCACAATAAAAATAATATTGCAGAGCTACCATAGAGATCTATTCCAACTTCTCATTTTATAGATGAAGAAGATGAAATGATTTGCCCAAGGTTACACATCTAGTTAGTGGAAAAGGCAAAACTAGAACCCAGGTCTCCTGATTCTCAAACTTTTTTCTGGGGCCTCTAAGTAGATTGCTTATACTCAATTCTTCTTCTGAATGTTAGGCATATTTATTAGGTTTAGAAATTTATCTAGACTACATGACTCAACTTTCATGGAAAATATGTGAGGTTTTTAAGACTACCCTTTGTGTCTTCACATTAGCATCAGAACTGGCTAAACTCTGATCCCCATCTTGCTCTCATCACTCTACCAAACTGTGTTGATGTTCACTGGATTAGATCATCTTCACCACTCTACCTCCCTCATATGGTTTCCCTGTATAATATCTCCATAACAATAATGGTATTTTAAGCAGTAATTACTTGGTATTTCAGTGAATCAATTGTCTCTTTCAGTGTGAATAAACGAATTCTTTAGTTTTTTTGACCTTTCCATGTAAAACATGCATTATTAACATACTTATGAAGAGCTAAGGAAATGTTATGATGGGTGGAACATAAGTCCCTGTTGAGAAAACAGCAATGAATACTCAATAGAAAATATGCATCTTAATGAATCACTCCTACTAGAATTCAAATACATTCCATTGTTTGTGAAAGAACAGTTCTGGTAGTTAGCTGGTTAATTTTTAAGCAATTATTTTCTAGGATAAATCTTTATTAAAAAATATTCCTAAAGTAATAAACTTTACTGTAGCAAATACAAGGTGAAAGAATTCAGGTTTTTTTAACTTTTATTTATTTTAGTTTACATCATTCATTTCCATGAGATTTTGAGTTACAAATTTTCTCCCCATCTTTCCCCTACCCGCCACCCCAAAACAGTCATCCCATTGTATAACCCCTCCCCCAATCTATTCTCTCCTATGTCCTCCCCCATTGCCCCTCTAACTTTGCGGTAGGGCAGGATGGATCTCCCAACCACAGTGCCTGTGTATCTTAAGTTCCAGTTGGATGTAGTTAATAATAATAATAATAATAATAATAATTAGAGAATTCAGTTTTAAGCCACTAGAAGACAAGGATATTCTTTACTCTCTGTGAGAGGCAGCTAACTGGCACAGTGGAAAGAGTGCTGGGTCTAAAGTCAGGTAAGAACTGAGTTCAAATCCAACCTCAGCCATTTAAGAATTGCATCACCCTGGAACCTCTACTTGCTTTAGTCTCCTCAACTAGAAAAAAGGGATGACAATAGGGTGGTAGTGAGGACTGAATGAGATAATATTTGTAAAGTACTTAGTAGTAGTGCCTGGTGTATAATATACCCTATATAAATGCTTATTTTATTCCCTTTCCTTCCCCCTTTGTCTGTTTTTGATTATCTACCTTCTCAAAGAACTCTAAATAAATGGTTATCATGTCTCCTCTCTACATACTTTACTTTGAAAGCAAATCCAATTCAATTCAACAGACATTAATAACTTAATATACATGAAGCACTGGGGATATACAAAGAAATGTAATTCAGACCCTGACCCTGTAGGGGTTTACAATCCAGCAGCAAGAAATCTATATACAGAAATATGCATGACAGGAGAGAAAGTGAGAAAAGTGTGAAGGAATAGAGAAATATTGGTCCCAGGAAGGCTTGACTTGGAAGGAAGTTAGAATAATAAAGGAAATCAGAATGAAGGGGGCAGCACCAGCACTTTGGCATAAAGGGAGAAAAGGAACTTATCAACTGGGAAATAAAAGAGAGAAAAATAATTCTAGGCATTGGAGAGTACAAGCAAAGGTACAGAAGAAGTCAGGAAGAAAATAGGGGTGGAGAGTACTCTAGTGTGTGAAGGGAAGAATTATAAAATAAAACTGGAAAGGTGAATCAGTGCTTAATTATGAAGAGCTTTTAATGTCAGAATGCTTTAGGCAGATGACCATGCTAAGGATATGTAAAATATTTCACTTACTGGTCACATTATTGACACTTTTTAAAAAACCTAAGCATCCTTCAAAACTAATGTGAAAACGATTTAAAGAATTTTTCTTCTTACCAAAAAATAACCACAGAAAAAGGAAATTCCTAATGATTAGTGACCAACTGAGGTTAACGGCCTGAGACTTTGCCATGGGCAACCAGCTCCTCCCAGTCATTCATTAATTCCCAGGATATGCCCAGATCTGCAAATGTTGCTGCTTAATTATAACCCGAATGGAATAGTGAAAGATAATTCCAACAATGTGATTGACTAATGCACAGGGATTAAGTTCTACACAAATGCCCTGTACGTACTCATTAAAACTGCATCACTCTTTAAAAAAAACAAAAACAAAAACACCCATGTGCCTGCATCTCGTTTTCCATTTCCAGTTCATAATGCAATAATGACCTCAGCACAGGGCATTCTGGGGGAATTAATGACCAGCTGATGTTAATGGTCCTTGGCTGTACCTTGAATCATCAGCTCCTCCCCAGTAGCCATTAATCCCAATGAAATGTCCTGTGCTTGGACTGTTATTGCTTAATTAACTTTACAATGAAGTTAATGTAGATATGCATATGAGATGATAGAATTTTATTTATAAGTTTATAAAAAATGAAATCCTCACCTCGAAAGTCTAACTGAAATCAGTTCCAAATTTCTGACACTACCATTGACTACAAAAGTTGAACTTTCAGGTATGATCCAGTCCATCTTATAAAGAAAATAATTTGGGGGGCAGCTAGGTGGCACAGTGAATAGAGCACCTGCCCTGGAGTCAGGAGGACCTGAGTTCAAATGTGGCCTCAGACACTTAACACCTACTAGCAGTGTGATCTTGGGTAAGTCATTTAACCCCAATTGCCCTGCCCTCCCCAATCCTGAAAGCAAAAAGAAACAAAAACAAAAAACAAGAAAATAATTTAGTTTCTTAATAAAGTTGTTTAGGGGGCAGAGTCAAGATGGCAGGATAGAAGCAGCAAAACTCCACAGCTCCCCCCATAACCACCTCAAATACCTATAAAATATGACTCTAAACAAATTTTAGAGCTCCAGAACCCACAGCACATCTCCCGCCAAAGACAGCCTGGCAGGCAGACTTGAAGGGATTCATCACAGCACACTGAGAGGCCAGACCAGCACAGCATGAATGGGAGGCTTGGCTCTGGGGGCAGCCAGAACAAGCTGCAGCTGGAGCTTTCAGGAGAGCTCATCACCTGCAGCTGTGGCATTTTCCAGAATTACCAACCCATAAGAAACAAGTACTAAGTGAAGGGTCAGTGGAACTTGGATAAATTAGGGGGAGAGGGTCTAGCCAACTGCCCCAGGGCTATAAGCGGCTGAAGCAGTGGCCCTGCACCAGCCTCCACGTGGCTGCTTCAGAAGCTCCTGGCCTGTAGATTGCAAGGAGACCAAGGGATCATTCAGAGGCTAAGTGCTCTTGTCTTGAGCTGCCTGGATCGAGATCACAGTCTTGGGTGGAGGCCCTGAAGTGCATGACCAGCAAACCAAAGCTGGTGGAGGCTGCTAATAGCTCCAGCAGCTGTGAAAACCCCAGCTATTTGGGATACAGCTCTCCCCTCTGAAAGCAGAGTTCTACTGAGCTCAAAAGTCAAGTAACTGACTGGCAACATGAGCAGGCAAAGGAAGCAAAGCAAGCACAGCCATCCAACTTTAGATTGCTTTTTTGGGGACAAAAAAAATCAAAGCATGGAATGGGAGGAAGACAACATAGTCAGAACTCCCACACTAAAAGCTTCCAAGAAAAAGGTAGACTGGTTACAAGCCATAGAAGAGCTTAAGAAGGATTGTAAAAACCTAATAAGAGAAGTGGAGGAAAAATTGGGAAGACACATGAGAATGATGCAAGGAAATCATGAAAAGAGAGTCAATAGCCTGACTGAAGAAAATAACACCTTAAAAAATAGATTAACTCAAATGGCAAAAGTGGCCCAAAAAGCCAATGAGGAGAAGAATGCTTTAAAAAGTTG
>JAQQSU010019105.1:0-10333 GCA_028627135.1 Pseudochirops cupreus
TTCAGAAAAAGCTGGAAAGACTTACATGAACTAAAGCTGAGTGAAATGAGAAGAACAAGAAGAACATTGGACACAGTAACAGGAATTTTGATGATCAACTATGAATGCCTTAGCACTTCTCAGCAATATCCAAGACAAGTACAAAGGACTCATGATGGAAAATGCTATTCACAACTGGAGAAAGAATTGATGGAGTCTGAATGCATATCAAAGCATCCTATTTTCACTTTCTCTATTTTTTATTGTTTTTTTTTCCTTTTAGTCTATTTCCTTTTTCACAACATGACTAATATGGAAATATGTTTACATGATTGCACATATATAACCTATATCAAATTGTTTATCATATGATGAACAGACTTATAATATGATGAACATAAAATAAATGTTAAAAATTCCCTTCACACATAGGAAAAAATAAAATATTATTAAAATTTTTTGAATGAATATACAGATTTCTCTACCATCCCCTGGCTCTGAAGTTGTAATGGGTAGCAACCATGGCCACTCCTCCCTGTTTAGTGGGTTTCATGCACTTAATAAATATCACTTTATGTCAGCAACGATTAAGATAATTGAATTTTTTAGGCTGCAGAAAAGGAAACTTAATGGAGAAGAGACTAAGTGTTTGAAAAGGTTTAATTAAAATTATATAAAATTATATACCACAGCTAGGTGGTACTGTGGATAGAGCATCAGCCCTGGAATCAAGAGGATCTGAGTTCAAACATACACACATATACATACATATAGAAAAGGAAGTAGACTTATTCTGTGTTACTCAAGAGCAGTCATTATTTCTTTTTTTGTCTTTCTGCTTCCAAGCCCTAACATAGTGCCTGACACAGAGTAGGTGTCTAATAAATGCTTGTTTATTGAATGCTTAGGTTTTCTAGAAAGTAAAGATAGGAACAATGAATGGAAGTTACAGGAAGTCATATTTTTGCTCAGAATAAGGAAGAATTTTCTAATGATTGTGATTTTTTTGACAGTAGAGTGCTGTCCCTGAAGAGTATTTATCAACCTGCCACTAAAGGATTTAAGTCAAGGCTGGAAACTCATTCCTAAAGGAAATTATAGAATGAAATCTTGCTTTGGGTTTAAAATGGACAGATCACTTCTGCAACCTTTCCAACTTTCAGAGAATTTGGTTGCAAGTGCTGAGGTTAATTAAACCAAAAAAAAAAATACAATAAAAACAGTAGTGTGAACTTTGTTGGCTTTCTGTCAGATCAAGGTTTTCTTTTCCTGATAACCCCAATACCATCTGTGTCATCCACTCTTCTATCCTCTATTCCATATAGACCTATTTCTATACTTAGCTTCTTCAGGTAGCCGTCCTATATTTTCACCACCTGACTAAGCAAAATTTTGACTTTGCTTTAAAAAAATAGAACTTATATATTCAAAGTCTACCATATGCCTTTTTGGACTCATTTTTAAAGTTGCTATTAATTAGTCTCATGTTATCCCATGTCCATGTTTCCTTTCCCCAACTAAATAAAGGTATAACAGAAAAATTCCTGGATTCGCTGTCAAAGAACCTGGGCTTAGATACCAGATCTGTTACTTAATATTGCCTATATGACTTTAAGAAAATCACTTCATTTCTTTGTACTTCTGTTTGCTTTTCCATAAAATGAGAATGTTGGGCTAGATATCTTCTTTTAATTTAATTTTTATTTTACTTTTCTCAATTACATGTAAACAAAATTTTTAACATTTTTCCTAAATTTGAATTTCATATTCTCTCACTTTCTCCCTTCTCTTCTTCCTCCTTAACAAGGCAAGTAATCTGATAGATTATACATGTACAGTCATAAAACTTTTTTCCATATTTGTCATGTTAAAAAAATGTGGACCAAAAATATACAAAACAAACTAACTAAATCCAAGCACAATAAAGAAAGTTTTAAAAAATTGTTTTAATTTGCATTCAGACTCCATCAGTTCCTTTTCTGGAGGTGAATAGCATTTTTCATTATAAGTCCTTCAGGATTGTCTTGGATCATTGTATTGCTGAGAATAGCTAAGACAATCACATTTGATTATCATACATTGTTACTGTTACTGTGTACAATTTTCTCCTGGTTCTGTTCATTTTGCTTTGCATCAACTCATGTTGAGTCTTCTCAGGTTTTTCTTAAACCATCCAGCTCATCATTTTTTTTATAGCACAGGAGTATTCCATCACAATCATATACCACAAATTTTTCTATTTCCCAGTTGTAATGCCAAGCAAAGGCAACTTCCAAGGTTCAGATTACCAACATAGTAAACCCCATTTATTCAGCAAACATTCACAGAACAGAGAAAGTCAAAATACAGTGTAACTTGTTCCTTTAGCAAGTAAGTTCTCAATTCAATCCAGGTACTACTCCACCTAGGGGTACATTCATTTAGTACATTCATTTAGTCAGTCAAAAATCTCTTCTCAAATGGAGATTAATCTCCAACCATAAACAAAATACATTCATTTAGTCAATCACAGAGCACAAAAAAACTCAAAGGCTTCCTGCCCCTGAATCTCAAAAGGGGCAAGAGAGCACAAAAGGCCATCCACCCTTAAGTTACAACAATGTTAAGCTCAGCATTGCATACCCAAGGATGCATCTTTCATCTTCACTCGAGGCAAACCCTCAGCAATCTCAGTTCCTGGGGAGACAAGGCTCAACAAAGCCATAGCCAGTGTCCTCATCAAGTCATTCTCTGCTTGTAGAAGAGTCCCAGAACCCCTGAAAACATCAGCAAGGCCCTCTTCCAGGATTTCTGTACAGGTACCACAAGAAAATCCTCCTTCAGGGCTTCTGAACCAACAGTCAGGTTCCAAGACCTCTATAACAGCAGTGCTGTCCTTCACTATCAGGTGAATCTGGCAAAACAACTTCAAAACTGACAGACAAAATATTTGGCATCACAGCCATGCCTCCTCAGTTCTTGGCAGCTCTGGGTGGCAGTTCTCAAAAGTCCTGGGCAGCTCCAAAGGGCTCTTAGCAGTCTTTCTCTCAGCAACTCAGGCTCCACAATACTGGATACTGGATACTGCTCTCCCAAAGTCCTTCTGGCCTTTTCTAGGCTTGAGCCTCTCGCCCAATTCATGGCTCCTCCCAGTTCAGCCCTCTCTCTTCACATCAACAAGTCCATCCCACAAGTAGGATTCATAAGCTCTGGGTTTTAATACTCAACCCAAAAACCAAACCATTACAGGGGCATCTCCAAATTCCATTACCAATACACCAGTTGATGAGTATCCTGTCAATTTCCAATTCTTTGTCACCCAGAAAAAGAGCAGCTATGAATACATATGTGCATATATATTCTTTTCCCTTTTCTTTGATATTTTTGAGGGTACAGTCCTAGTAGTGGTATTGTGGGGTCAAAATGGGCACAGTTCCAAAATGCTCTCACCAATGGTTAAAACAGTTCATAACTCTATCAACACTGTATCAGTTTCCCTATTTTTCCACATCCATTCCAACATGTGCCATTTTCCCTTTTTTTGTCATATTAGCTCTAATAGGTATAAGGTAGTGACTAGATTATTTCTTAAGGTCCCTTCCAACTGTAAGTTTATGATCCTGTTCCTAGTGATAAAATCTTTGAGGGCAGGACATTTCTGTTACTTTTCTACTAGAGTAATGCTTCACAAACAGTTGGTGCCCAATTAAGAAATGTTTCTTAATTGGACTAGATAAAGAGTAGAAATTTTCATATTAACTATTCTCTTTGTAATCATTTGCATGATTCAATTAAAATGTAATAAATAATAATGAATGCATGGAATAAACAAAAAATCAGACTAATTGGAGTTCTGCATGTTACAATGATAAATTGCTTCATCTCTTGGTTTTGATTGATATATCATTATATATCAATGAGGATTAATTTGTAAAATGCCTCATAGACTCTAATTGACATCAACTGACTGGCTAGTTGTTGCTTCACTAATGGTAAGACAATCACAGCATTCTCAAGGGTAAAGGAGTTATTAGGTAACCACTGAATAAAATTCCCAGAGTCAGAATTTTTGTCCTGTGAAGAAAGAGGATTTAGAGCCTAAGTACTCAATTTGGGTTATCACCCTTCCCCACTAATATGTATGCTGCCATAATTTAATTTTGCAGAAAAATGTTTGATATCAGTAAATAAAGACATTCATTAAACATTGGCCTGCCATGCTCATTTCCTTCCTAAGGATGGCCAAAATAATTGTGGCTCTTGGTTACTATGCAAATATATGAGCAGACAGCAAATAGGTATTCTTAAATCAGTGGGGCCTAAATCATCACTGTCAGCCAAGGGTATTTTCAAGAGTGGCAAGTTAATTGTATCAGTTGTTTTTGATGGAAATGGGATTTAGAGCTATTCACTAAAGGGGAAAAAAAGACACAGAAATGAACTTAATATAAGCACAGTTCCTTTTGCGTGTGTGTTAGAGAGGACTACTGGTACACAGCTGAATCAAACATAAGAGATTATTTTGCATCTTATTTGTTATGTTGATGCTGGACAAAAAAGTCAAACAACAGCTATAATTACCTTATTAAGTATGGATTTTTAAGAATTTCAAATGGCAGCTGTCAGCTGGAGAAACCAGCCTGCCAGTGCCTCTCACTTCCTCCTGTCCTTTACTGTGTGTATCAGAACCATTTTCCCTATACCTGCAGCACTTTGTCGAGCATACTTGAAAAGGGCTTAAGATGATTTCAATGCTATAGTTAATTTTAGTTGTTTAAGTATATATGGATAGAAAGAAAGATAGACAGATAGATAGATAGATAGATAGATAGATAGATAGATGATAGATAGCCATACACACACTTGTGTATATAAATAAAATCTTTACTGATATTGAACTTTTATATAAAATTAGACTGTGAATCAAAGTTGATTGAATATCTAAAACACATCTTAATGTTTTGCTTACCAACCTGGAATTTAGTGCCACTATGATCACTTCCTGTATCCCATTCTTTCCATCTTCTACTCTTTGGAAAGGAAGTATTTAATCTTTTCTGGGTTGAAAAGAATTATCACTTTTATTATGGTCATCCTCTTAAAATGTCAGGAAATCTGACATGGGCTCATCACATCATATGGACAACATATTTGCACATACACATGCAAAACTAAGTGGTCTTGAGGAAAGGTTCCTAAGTCTGAATAGGTTCATGGTTTGTTAGAATGTAGCAAACACTGAATTTGAATATTTTATGAGTGATCTACACTCCACCTTCTCATGCAAATAACATTTTTTTTAATGTGATAAGATTTTTCACACATACTCTCATTATATGCTATCTAATGTGATATTTTCTTGTTGTGTTTCCTGAACTACTGTAATTACAGTAAAAATTCCTTTTTAACCCAGAGGAGGTTGAATATTTTCTTTTCCAATGAGTAGATGGCCAAAGTAATGGGAAAATTGAAAAATCTCGGAGGTCTCAATTTCAGACTGTTATGGAAAAGGTTAGGATGTCCTTTTGGCAAGACATTTCTCCTCTATGGGACTCTATTCATCTATCTATGCAATATGAGTGTTAGACTAACTCATTTCTAGTCTCCCCAGTTCTAACTTTGAATAACTCTGGTTCCAAGAGCTAGTCATGTTTTGTTTTTTTAAGAAACAAAGGATTATACGCACATACATACATATATATGGATATGTATGTGGTAATATGGAACAAAGCTTGGAAAACTATTATTTCACAAACTTGATTCTATGCCACAAATTTTAGCAATAACTACATGACAAAAACACTTAGCTCCCACAAAATAAAGTAGATGGTTTTAAAAGTCATATGTTTTTATAAAAGTGGAAAGGCTTTCTTTTGCTTATTAAAACCGATGTGGGGACGTTGTAAATTCTCATTTTAAAGAACCACTTAGGACCCAGTTTCAATTTACAATATATAAAAATGAAAGAAAAATTAGCTACATTAAAAAAAACTTGGCATGTTTGGTCATCACAAAAAAAGAATTTCACAGAATTAGATATTGCCCTTTACTATATTATAGGTTTCAATAGGCAACTCAGATCCAGAACTATTATTATCTCCTCAAAGTCTTAGACTAAAACTGAAAGATGAGCTTCAGCTGCAAATATGTAGCAATTATCATGAAATGAAGTTCACTGCACATTTTTGCTAATCACCATGGTAACCTGCATCCAGTAGATTTTTCCTTGGAAATATTCCAGACTTGATCAAATGTTTTTGGTTTAGAAATTTAGGATATTTTTTACTTAACCAGTTGCTTATTTTCTATATTTGATAAAAGACTGGAGATTTATACATAAATACATATAGAGACAGTTTGGTTTCTGATTGCAATATTCAACTGGAAAGGCTTTCTCCAAAGTTGCCAGTAATCTCTTAATCACCATGTCTAATAGTCTTTTCTCAGTCTCCATAGTTCTTGACCTGTCTTCAGTTTTTAACACTATAAATCACCCTCTTCTCATTTGTACCATCTTCTCTCTAGGTTTCTGGGACAATACTCTGTCTGGGTTTTCCTCCTACCTGTCTCAATTTTCCTCAGTCTCCTTTTGGTGAATCTTTGTCCAGGTTACACCAGTTAATGGGGGGGTGTCCCACAGGAATCTGTCCTGTGGTCTCTTTTATTCTCTATAGAAACAAATTTCACTAGTTGATTGCATAAATTCTCAGGAATTAAATAATCATCTCCATTCTGATGATTCTCAAGTCTACTAATCTAGCCCCAACCTTCCTCCTAACTTTCAAACTAGCATCTCCAGCTACCAATTGGGCATTTTAAACTGGATATTCTGTAAACATCTTAAACTCATCATTTCCAAACTGAACTCACTATTTTTTCCCCAAATCCTTCCCATTTTTCAACTACCCTGTTACCTACATCCCTAGGAATTTTGATAGACTTGAAATTCAATGTGAGTCCTGTCCTTGTGCAAATGATTTTTAATTTTAGTTCAAGAATTAAAATTTATCTGTATTTAATTTTGTCATTACAGTTTCAATCTATTATTGAAAGCAATTAAGTTTTTTTTTTTTAGATCTTGGATCAAGGAGCCTTCATTCTGCTGAGAGTAATAACACATATGCACGTAAGTGCATACGAATCATAAAGTACACAAAATCACAACATTTTAAAAAATTATCTTTTTTTTGTTTCATCTTTCCCAGCTCCATGTCCTGTTAAAATTTTATAATCACTACATTTATGCCTTGTTAGAGGGAAATAATTGGTGTAGGGGCTAACTAGATTTGGGAGCAGGAGAGAACTCACTTAAAATCCCAGGTATTTCTTACTCTTATTAACCTGTTTGATCCTGCCATTTCAATCTCTCTCTTCTTCAGGATCCTCATTTTGAAAATGGAGGTAATTATATTTGTACAACCTATCTCATATGACTGTTTGAGGAAAGCATTTAGTCACATTTACATAGTGTTATAAGGTCCACATAATTTTATGGTTTCAAATGTATGACAGAGAAGTTAAAAATACTAAGGGAATATAAGGTGGTATTAACTGAAATGTAACATTAAAAAAGTAACATAAGAAAATCTGTAATCCATATGCATTCTGCCCTCATAAAATATTTGAAGCAATGTATTCAGTTCTAAATCACCTTACAATCTTGCTAGATAGGCTTTCTTTCTCTTACCTGTACACTGACTATCCTCTAGGACATCCTCTGATGCTCCACCTTCTCACCTCTGACTATTAGAATCTTTTATTTCAAAATTTAATTAAATTTCCATATAAGGTCTTTCCTCTATCCTCCATCTAGTGGTGTCTTCCTTTGTGCCCCCAAATTATGCTGTGTCTGAGGTATCACCCCATCCATATCAGTTTGGCTAATAATGGCAGAAAAGGAAAAATGACAAATGTTGGAGGGGATTTGAGAACATTGGTACACTAATGCATTGTTTGTGCAGTTGTGAACTGATCTAGTTATTCTAGAGAGCAATTTGGAACTATGTACAAAGGGCTATAAAACTGTGCATACTCTTTGATCCAACAATACCACTACTAGGTCTGTATCCCAAAGAGATCATAAAATGTTTTTTAAAAAGGAGGGGGGACAGACCAACATGTACAAAAATATTTATAGCAGCTTTTTTTGTCATAGCAAAGAAATGGAAATTGAAGAGATGCCCATCAATTAGAGAATAGCTGATTAAGAGGTAGTATATGATTGTAATGGAATACTATTTTGCTATAAGAAATGATGAACAAGGAAAATCTGGAAAGACTTACATGACCTGATGCTGAGTGAAGTGATCAGAACAAGGATAACATTGTACACAGTAATAGCAACACTGTGAGATAATCAACTATGAATGACTTAGCTCTTCTCAGCAATGCAATGATCGAATTCAATTCCAAATAACTCATGGTGGAAAATGCTATCCACATCTAGAGAAAGAACTATGGAATCTGAATGCAGATCAAAGCATACTATTTTCAATTTGTTTTGTTTTGATTTTTTTGTGGCTTTTCTCTTTTGTTCTGTTTCTTCTTTTGCAACGTGACTATTGTGGAACTATGTTTATATAAATACACATATATAACCTATACCAGATTGCTTGCTCTCTTGGGGAGGGGTATGGGAGAGAGAAAGAGAGAAAAAATTTGGAACTGAAAATTTTATAAAAAGTGAATGCTGAAAGCTATCTCTAAATTTAATTGGAAAAAATAAAATACCATTTCCAAAAATAGGTGTGAGTTCATATACTTTATAATTTCTATGCACTTATATGTGTATGCTATTATTCTCAGTAGAAAGTAAGCTCCTGGAGGGCTTGTATGGCACAGAATAGGCAGTTAATATATCCCTAATGACAGATTAATCCATTCTGGGCATTCCTTTTTTTTTTAATAAATTGGAATGTTTTCACATGAGTGAAATAAGTGTTAAAAAAAAAAAAAGGACTGGAAACTATGTCATACAAAGATAGCTTGAGTGACCTCATGATACTCAAACTGAACAACGGATGATGTAGTGGAGACACAATGACAATCTTCAATCCACAGAATCTCAGATTTTGAAGGGAGCTCTGAGTTCAGTTAGTCCAATTCTTACCTGAACAAAAAAAAAATGCAGAACAGAGAACAAAAGAAAACTCACAAGGAAGAAAAGAAAAGATGGCCAATTCTCAACTCGATGAGTATTATTTATCATATAGGCTTTCTAGAAATGAAAATTTATTGTTACATATTTTGAATCCTCTCTCATGTTCTGCTGTGTGCATGACATGCTTTTTTTTTTCCTTTCTTGCTTTGTATTTAAGTTTTGATATTTAAGTTTATGATATGTTCCTGTTTCTTTTCTCTATTCTGTGCTTGTGTTTTGGCATTTATGTCGGAAATAAAATTTTGGAAAAAAACAAAATAATTTTAAAAAAAAGAAAAAAATCTCTTCTAGACATTTCCAACAGGTGATCATGTGACCTTTGCTTGAAGACCACTGAAAATGCTCTGAGGTTACTAATAACCTCCTTCTCCCCAAATCCACTCATCTTTTCATTCCTCACTCTTATTAACTTCTCATCTTCAATGGACATTCCCGAGGTCTCTTAATCATTCTTTTGGCTGCCATGATATAGAATTAGCTCCTGAAGGGCTGTTGTGGGTCTCTAAAGAGATAATATACATATAATACTTTATAATATTCCTTTAGATTTATTCATTTAAAAATAGCAGATATCTCATGGATTTACTAATAAGACAGCACAGTATTTGTTATATGGAAGGTACTTAATAAATGTTTGATTTATTAGGAGCATCAGATGCCATAATATCTGTAAAGTCTTTTGCAAAACAAAGTACAATATATATGTTAGCTATGATTATATTTGGAGGATTTCTAACCAGAAAAGGTGATTAGATTTTTTTTTTCTTGGTCTTAGAGGATGGAACTTTGAGCAACAAATTCAAGTTAGAGAAAGTTGAGTTTTTATGTGAGGAATAATTTGATAATAATTAGAGTTGTCTAAAAATTAAATCAGCTTATTTAATAAATAATAAGTTATGTTTCATTTAAAACTTCAGGTAGATATTTGGTATGCTGAAGAGCAGGGAGGTCCCAATAAATTCCTATTCTAGAAAACCATTTCAACAACAATAATATTAATATGAACCCTTAAGACAATTTAATCGACTACTCATATTATCCCTTTAGGTTTATTTGGTCATTGTTTAGAATAATTACAATTATAATGTTTGCCCCCAAAATCTCTAAATGAAATTTTAAATTCTGTAATTGCTTATGAAATATGAATTTTTTTATTCTAATCACAATTGTTAAACATCAGCACATAAAATTATAAAACTTTAATTCTATATTGAT
>JAQQSU010019106.1:0-10333 GCA_028627135.1 Pseudochirops cupreus
TTTAAATCTCTGTGGGGCTCTGCTTCCAGAAGGGAAAGCTCTGTCCCAAATCACTGGGGTCCTCCCAGCTGCCGTAGCTCTCAGGAAGATGCTGGGAGTCTTCCTAAATACTTCTGGCAGACTGGATAATAAAGACTCCAAGACGGAGGCCCAAGACGGCGATCCGGATCCAGGCCGCTCAACATGAGAGCACTGGCATGAAAACAATCGCTAAGTCCCCCTGCTGTCTGCAGGCCGTGGGCGGGAAGCTACAAAGCAGAGGTGGGTGCAAAACCTCTGCCTTTCACTTTTCTGCTCTGGAGGCCGTTCGCCAGACTGCTTATCTGCCCCTTTCGCAAATCCCACTCGCAGCTGCTGCTAATCCACTCACCTGAGAGGCTCCTCCACTCCTCCCATCCAGTAGGCCCCGGGGCACAGCCACGGCTTCAGGGCAGGCTGGTTTCGGTTTGCAGTGCTGATATGGTTCCTCGTAGCTGAGCTGACTTTAGTGGGAAGTATCTTTGTGTGCGTTTTGGAGTTCTAGTATTGGTTTAGAGTCCTGTTTTATGGGTATTTTGGGGTGGCTATGTGAGAGCTGCAATATGTTGCTGCTGCTATGCCGCCATCTTGGCTCTGCCCCAGAAATAGGGACATTCTGAAGACCTGCAGATGGGGAGGAGGTATGATAAATCCTATTTCAGTAACATTGAGTTTGAGAGATAGCCAGTTGGACATCGGGCCCGAGTTCAAGAGAGAAATTAGGACCAGACTTACAGATTTGGTAATCGACTGTGTAGAAATGAAAACTGAACTCATGGGGGAAGCAAACGAGGTCACCAAGAAAGACTCATGGATTCACAGATGTCAAGCTCAAGTTTAGTAAATGATAAACTAGTAAGTGTCAAAGCCAAGATTCATACCCAGGACCTCTGGCTCCAAACCCAGTGCTCTTCCCCTATAACCCTGCTAAGAAAGTATGAGAAAAGAAGGCCCAGAGCCTTAGTCAAAGGGGCAGGAGGGACAACATCCATGCCCTGTAGGCAGACAGATGATGACCCAGCAAGACACTGGGGAGAGGTCAGACAGTAGAGAGTTGGGTCACAGAAGCCAAGGATCCAAACCAGGCCTCCATTTCTTCATTTGTCAGATGAGAGTTGTAATTGTTCATCCTTTGTTTTCAAAGAGAACTGATGATATCACAGGGTGATGTCTTGACTTGTGCATGAATTGAATTTAAGAGAGGCCAGAATTGCACAAAGTCTCACTTTCTCTTCCAGAGTTATCAAAGTCCAATGGCAAGACAAAAGTCAAGACAACTGGTAATGGACCAGGATGCAGTGAATGACCTTGATGTCTCCAATGCCTGACCAAACCCTAAGCCCTGCATGGCTCCTGCTTCAGCTGCCCTCATGGTCTTTGGAATAAACTGCTCTCAAACTCCCATTCCTCAGAGTAGATGATCATTAAAGTCCCTTCTAGTTCCAAAACGCTCTGCTTTGCAGGGATAGAAGCATCATGCTCATAATCATTCCCTGGCCTTGACCTTCTAAGAGCCAAGCCTCACTATTCCAGAACACTGAACTCAGGTCTATAGACACAGTCAACATTCTCAGGAGAAAATGTCTAGTCAATGGCTTGCCTATGCTCCATTTAGAAATACACCCAGGGCAGCTAAATGGAGCAGTGAATAGAGCATTGGCCCTGGAGTCAGGAGGACCTGAGCTCAAATCTGACCTCAGACACTTAACACTTACTAACTGTGTGACCTTGGGCAAGTCACTTACCCTGTCTTACCCCTTCCAAAAAAAAAGGCAAAAAAAAATACACCCAAGAAACAAGACAAAGTAAATTCTTCTTTGCAGATGGCTGGGTAATACTAACAATAGCTAACCCTGATAGAATACCTTAAGGTCTGCAAAATAATTTATACATTATTTAATTTTTATTTGATCCTTATAACGACCTTGTGAGGTGGTGTTGTTGATGCTGTTCAGTCATTTCAATTGAGCCTGACTCTTCTTTCTTGTCAGACATATTGGATACCACCATTTCCTTCTCTAGTTCATTTTACAGATGAGGAAACTAAAGCAAACAGGATTAAGTGACTTGCTTAGGGTCACACAGTTAATAAGGGTCTGAGGCTGGATTTGAACTCAGGTGTTCCTGACCCCAGCCCTAGCTCTCTATCCACTGGACCAGCCAGCTACCTTGTGAGGTAAGCACTATTATTATCCCCTTTTCACAGATGAGGAAGCTGAGGCTGAGACAGGTTAAGCAATTTACCCATGATCACACAACTAGTGACAAGTCTCAGAGGGAGGATTCAAACTTAGGTTGTCCTGATTCTAAGTCCAACATTCTATATGCTATGCCCCTGAGCTGCCCTATTATTTAATATGATCACGAGATCTGATGTCCAACTGCTTCCTGGGACACACCTAGCACATAGTTAAAGTCCCAAGTGAATATTCTGGATTGGTGAGAGATCACTGTATCACAAGATCACAGTCTAAATCTGAAAGGGACCTCAGGGGTTACCTGGTGAAATCCCATCATTTCAAGGTTGAAGAAACTGAAGACCAGGAAGGTAAAATTACTTGCTCAAGGTCACACATGTAGCGAATTTGAGAATCAGAAAAAGGTGCTAGTAAACTTGGGACTGGATTTCTCTAATGTGCCTTGAGGGGACAGCACTCAATCTGGACAACCACAGACCCATATATATTAAGCACACTGGAGTTAGTAGAAACAAGCATGAAAAAGCTGGGGCAAGTGTTGGTCACATACTTTCAATCTAATCCCAAGTAGGCTTGGGAGTCTTTGGGCACACATACAATAAGGAAAGGAAACATTCTGCCCTATAGAAACTTAAACTGGTACCTCCTACCCCAAAGAAGGTAACCATTTCTTCATCACCCCTACCACAAGGTTAGAGATTCTCCTTCCATTCTTCTTTCCCCTGAGGTGATATCACAGTGATAGATGTTTGTCCGTTACTTTGCTGCTACAAGTAGAACATTCAGTACGTCCCAGAGTGTATCTTCAGTATATCCATCGGGAATGCCCCTAGTCAGAAACTTGTAGCAGGCCTTTCTCTGCTCAGCTCTTCGGGAGGGGTAGGAAGAAAAAGGAAGACATTAATCCTTTTCTCTCTTTAGGTCCTTTCCTTTGGGTTTTTAAGCATTTCTAGGGCTTTAGGGTCCTGTAGCCTATAAATGAAAAGTCCCTTCTCTTTCTCTCTTTCCCCATTCTGCCCCTCTCTTCACCTTACCAAGAATTTCAATACTCCTCAAACATTAGAAATAATCTAGGAAGGCCTAAATCCCATCGATTTCCACACTGGTCATAACTCCTGAGCGTGGCTGTGCTGTGTAAGGATTAATTAGGATTTATTAAAGTTCTCCATGCAAAGATGTTCTCTGGTAGATTAGCATAGGTGCCTTTGAACTCAAATTTCCCCCAAAGTAATCCATCTGTATTTTAATCCTGCATATTTGACAATATGCATTCATCCTTTTTTTCAAGGACAAAATTATTCCTGTGAGCTATTAGGCACAATCTGCTGAGATGCACAGTTGTCAGGTTCAGAAAGATCCTATGTTCATAAGGCTTTAGGAACATGTGTAAGCACATGTCCATGGAAGGACAGACCAGTTCCACTTGAGAATTTTCTGGCCGCGTGTACCATCCCATCTGTTTGGGCCTATTCCTAACCCCAACCTCGAGTCCCTGCTCTCGGCCTGCTCTTTCCCTCCTACTCACATGTGGGTTCACTGGAGATTTATGTTATCTAATATCAACTAGACCCTCACAGCAGTAAAACAAGCACCCTACTTGTCCCTGATCTATTAGCTAGCTCACTCCCTACAGAAGCTGTTCCAGGCCTTCTCTTCTCTCCTTAAGCCTACTTAGAGGAGATTTGCTAGAGTTAGATCCAATTGGCTTGTGAGAACCAACTGTAAAAATTTCCGTGTAAATAGGTACACTTCAGAAATCAGCAAAGGTGACAAATCAGGACTTGGCTTATTGTTTCATTGATTTTAAGACTTTATAAAGTGATAGAGGAAATGTTAACGATGTAGACTAAAGTTCAAAGTATGTCATAGGTATATTTTATTTTCTAGAGAGCCAGGTGTTAAACATTTCCCAGCATGCTCTTACTCTCAAAATATTACTTCCTTTCACCCTCTCAGTTGGTCCTAGCCTCATACTTTACACCTCCCCCACCAAAAAGAAAAGAGACCCCATTCCCAGAGAGCTTCCCTTTCTCCTCTCCTTCTCATCTCTTATAATTCCAACATCTACCCTGACAACATTTTGCACTCCCATCTGAGAAGTGTCCTTTCTCCTAGCCAAGTCAATCCCTCTACAAGCCCCTGATCTCTAACCCTTCTGGTTTTCTCCAGAAGATTTTCCCCATTCTTTCTCTTTTCTTTCATTTTGTCCATATCTACTGGATCTAAAGGCATCTTTCAGTGGAAATTAAGCAGCAGAAAACATAACTTCAGGCTTATCTACTCAGCACCCATTAGGTCTTATCTTAGTTCTGCCTAACTTGCTGTGTAAATCTAGGCAGGTTATTGTCAGTATTGGATTGAATCAGTGGCATGTCACCAAGAACAGGAGAAAAGGAAGTTGGCAGCCCAAGAGAAGGGGAAAGGAAGGCAAACGAGCAGCCAAACCTAAGGAAATTTCCATATACCATCCTCCTAAAACTGAAACGTCCTACCGCTTCCTCTCCATTTGTCTAGTCCAACTCATCCTTCAAGCTCTGTCTCAAGGGACGTAAAATGGTACAGGAAAAATCACTGAACTTGAACTCACAGCATCTGAGTCCCAATACCAGTTCTGTCATTTACCATCTATGTGAGCTGGTACACGTCACTTAACTTTTCTAGGCCTGTCTTCTCCTCTACAAAATGACAATATTGGCCAATCTTCAATAAAGCCCAAAACATAGATTACCCAGGCAAGAGCTCACTATTTGACAAAAATTGCTGGGAAAACAAGAGTGTAATTTGGCATAGATTAGGTTTCACCAGTGTTATAACATATATCATAACAAAGTCATTTTTAAAATGAGGCTGTTAGACTAGATGACCTCTGAGGTCCCTTCAAGCCTTAGATCTAAGGTCCTTCTTCCATGAGTTAAGTCCCATCTCTCCCTATCCCCACCTCATTTTACTCACTATGTTTTCTAGACTCTTATAACACTTACTATCTATGCCACCCATTGGGTACTTAGACTGATGGGAGGCGGGTGGGAGAGGTAGCGGTGGGTGTTGGGTTGGTGTTGTCTTGGTGTTGTTTTGGTGCTAATTCAGTCATATCCAATTCTTTATGACCTCATTTGGCTTTTTCTTGACAAAGATACTAGGGTGATTTGTCATTTCCTTCTCCAGTTCATTTTATAGTTGAGGAAACTGAGGCAAACAGGGTTAAGTGACTTGGCCAGGGTCACACAGCTAGTAAGTGTCTGAGGCCACATTTGAACTGAGGAAGATAAATCTTCCTGATTCCAGGGCCTAGAACTCCACCCACCACACCACTGAGCTGCTGTGTTTTAAATAAATTATGGGATTGTTATTGGGGTGATATGGGGAAATTCCTGCTTTGGTGGACTGAGGCATTGACAATGGAATGAGGCATGAATCTGGCCCCTTGATGAAGGACAGGATCCTTACTGAGATGATGCAGCAGCTCCTGATTGGCCATTAGTAACAGGAACTGCATCAGAGGTGACTGGTCAAAGTCAGGAGGTGCCATTTACTTGATTGGTGACAAGAAGAACTGAGGAAAAACAATTTACTCTCTCCTTCAGATCAGCAAGTGCACAGGCAATAAATATTTATTAAGCATTTAGTAGGTGGCAGGAACTGTGCTAATCACCAGGGCTACAAATACAAGCAAGGATTCTTCCAGCAAGAAGGGAGAAGGGGCTTTCACTCCCCTCCCTCCACAGCAGCACTAGGCACGAGAACACGGTGCTCATCTACAGAATCCTGTGTCCTCTATTTCCTTCTGCTTTTTGCTTCTTCCTTAGCAAAGGCCAGTAACTGGCCAGCGATCCCGAGAAATGGATGTTTCCAATCTTGATGGTAACCTCATGAATCTGAGATGTCAAGATTTTCTGGGTCCAGTGCCATCTGCCCAGCAGGCAGTGATTAATGGGTACACTAGTATGCACCACTGCCAAGAGAATGCTTTTGACCAAGAAAAAGGCTAAGAAAACTGGGGCTGAAGACCTTGTGAGTTGACCAGTGTGGGTTTGAGATGAAAGTGAAATCTCTATTTCAGCAGTCCCACAAAGTTATCTTTACCTTTTGGGAAAAGTATGTTTGTGATGGCTTGTTTTATGTTTCTGTATCTGTTAAAGCTTCCTTTGAGTCTTTTGTGTTTTAAATATTTTCAGGAGTGGAGGAAGTTAACTATTGTCCTACACCCAAATACCCATTTTTTAGGAAGACCCTAGAGTTGAGCCATGCATAAATTTGGTTTCAGAGATTTCCCAGAAGTTACTCTAGACCAAGGACAACAAACCAAGAAGAATTAGAGTTTCCTGATCTCACCATCTTAAGGGTTGGGCCCACTCTCAGGATGAATGGAATCTGTGTTAGCCTAGAGCTGGAGCCTTTTTGGAAGGGGCATCCCCATGCTCATATTCCAGAACATAGAGAACATAATAGTTACCAAATACAACCTTTTTTTAAAAAAAAAAACATCTAAGGAAACTGATAAAGAAAGGCCTAGTAAATTGTCTTAGGTGACACAACTAAGTCAAGATCCTAACCCAGGTCCTCTGACTCCATATTCAGAATTCTTTCTCTTCATTAATATTGGATGAGACAAAATGCAGTATTCAGCTAAAAAAATATAGCAGTAAGTTGAATCTATGAATGTAATTTAAAATGGTCTTTTTTAATGCCTTAATAAAAAAGGCACAGCTATCTAGCAACTTTTTATCATATCCTATATAGAGAGACACCTTTTAAATGTTACACTATATTAAAGACACATGAAAACTTAAGTCAGAGTTAGTACATAAAGACTTGGAATGCCACTTCTGAAAGTCAGCCAGCTCCTAAACTGGGAAGATGCTTTAATACTTCTGGCCACAGAACACAGCAGGGCAATTTGACCTAAAAAACCCTAGGCTCAAAGCCAACAGACTCTCAAGTTCTAGGGCTAGTCACTGATTCATTTTCCTTTGTCAGTTTTCCCAACTCCAACAGGTATAAGGTAGAACCAAGGAGTTTTTTTAATTTGTATTTCTGTAATCATTGGTGATTTAGAGCATTTTTTTTCATATAGCTATTGACAGCTTGGCTTTCTTCCTCTGAAAACTATCTGTTTATCAATTGGTTAATAACTCTTATTCTGATGAATTTGTCTCAGTTCACTTCCTAGCTTAGAAATGAGACCTTCACCAGAGAAATTTGCTACAAAGATTGGTTTTCCCCATTTATCTGCTACTCTTCTCATTTTAGCTATCTTGTTTTTGCTCCTGCAAAAACTTTTCAATTTTATCAATCAGTAAACACTTATTAAATTCCTACCATGTGCCAAACTATGTGCTAAGCACTAGAGATACAAAAAGTAACAAGAGACAACCTTTTCCCTCAAGTAGCTTATAGTCTAATGGGGGAAACAATATGTGAATATATTCAAAGCAAGTTATGTATAAGATAAATAGGAAATAATGAATAGAGGGGAAGCCCTGGAATTAAGAGGGGTTAAGGAAGGCTTCCAGTAAAAAATGGAATTTTAATTGGGATTTAAAGGAAGGCAGCAGGTGGAGTTGAGTTCCAGGCATCCTGGACAGCCAGAGAAAATGCCTGGAGCCTAGAGATGGAGAGTTTTGTTTGTCCAACAGCAAGGAGGTCATTATTATCAGATTGAAGAGTATGTATAATACTGAAAAAGTAGGAGTGGCTACATCATAAAGGGCTTTGAATGCCACAGGAGGATCTTGTACAGGAGGCAAGAGGAAACCACTCGAGTCTATTTTGAGTAGGTGGTGACAGGATCAGACTTGTGCTTTAGCAAAAATCACTTTAGATTGGAAAGTAGAGAAACTTATGGCGTGAAGACCCACCAACAAGCTATTACAATAGTCCAGGCATGGAAACTGAGATTTGAGACAAAGAGAGAAAGAGAGAGCGAGAAAGAGAGAGAGAGTGAGAGACAGAAACAGAGACAGAGACAGAGAGACAGAGACAGAGACAGAGCGAGAGAGAACCCAGAACAGAATCCTGAAGGACACCCACAGGTAAAAGAGGATCCACCAAAGGTGATATGTCAGATAGGAAGCGAACCAGGAAAGCATGGTGTCCTGAAAAACCTAAAGAGAAGAGAGTATCTAGGAGAAGAGAATGCTAAACAGTGTCAAAGGCTGAAGAGAGGTCAAGAAGAATGAGGATTGAGAAAAGACCATTGCATTTGCCAACTAAGTGATGATTAGTAACTCTTGAGAAGGTCATTTTGGTGGAATAATAAGATTGGGAGCCAAATTGTAAGGCATTAAGAAGAGAGTGGGAGGAGACAAAGTGGAGACATCTATTATAGATAGCCTTTTCACAGAATTTATTCACAAAGGACAGAAGAGATATAGGATGATAGTAAAAATGTAAGAATCAAGTGAGGGTTTTTTCAGGATGGTAGAGACATGGGTATATTTATAGGTGGTAGGGAATGAGCCAATAGACAAGGAAAATCTGAAAATAAGTGAAAGAGTGAGGATGACAGAGGAGGCAGTCTGTTGGAGGAGACAGTATGGAATGGTATCACTTGAACAAGTAGAGGGATTAGCCTTGGTAAAGAGCTTGTTTCACCATGTGAGACAGGGGTGATGGAGGAGATGGGGCAGAAGGCAAATGAGTGATATGAGATAAGAAAGGAGAGAAGGGACCTCAGAGTAAATTACTTCAACTCTTTCTGTAAAGTATGAGGCAAGGCTCCCAGTTAAGAGAGTAGGAGGAGAGAGAGACCTGAGTTGAAGGGGAAGGAAAAAATTGGAAGAGTTTCTGGGAAGAGTGGGTTAGTGAGTTGATAAGGTTAATAAGATTGCCTAGAAGCAGTGAAGGCCCAGTTGAGGCTGTGTTTGTAGTAGACCTAATCAGAAAAGTTGTATGATTTTCTCTATCTTAGTTCAGCAGCAAATGTGGAGGAGTAAAGGCAATAAATGGTGGGAGTGGTCTAATGCTGAGGTTTGGCTAGGAATAATTAACAGTAAGATAAGTGAGCTAGGGATTCAAGAAAGTAGGACAGTGTAGAGTTGAATTGGTTCACCAACAGGTCAAGATGAAGGGAAAAATACTACATAACTAAATTTGCCCATTTTGCCTCCTGTGATCCTATTTCTTATTTGGTCATGAACTCTTTCTCCATCCAAATCCATTAAGTAATTTATTCTTTGCTCCTCTAATTTGTTTATGATGTCATCAGTTATGTCTAGTTTACATACCCCTTTTAGAATAACATGATATATAATGTGGTATGTTGGTCTATACCTAGTTTCTTCCAGACTGCTTTCCAGTTTCTCAAAAAGTTTTGTTGAATAGTGAGTTTATGTTTTTACCCCATTAACTGTGATCTTTGAATTTATCAAACACTAAATTACTGTGTTCATTTACTCTGTACACTGTGTGCCCAAGCTGTTCCATGGATCGACCTCTCTATTTCTTAACCAGTACCAAATTATTTTGACAATTACTATTTTGTAGTATACTTTGAGATCCAATATTGTGAGGTTCCCTTCCTTTCTAGTTCTTTTCATCATTTCTTGAGATCCTTGATTTTCTTTTGTTCCTCAAAATTAATTTTACTGTTTTTTTCCAACTCTGTTAAGGTAATCTTTTAGCAGTTTAATTGGTACAGCACTGAATAAGCAAATTAATTTAGATCACATTGCCATTTTTATTATATTGGCTCATCTTATCCTTGAACAATTAATATTATTCAAAGTATTTAAATCCATCCTAATTTGGGCAATGAGCATTTTATAAATGTTTTCATATAGTCCTGTGTGTGTCTTGGCAAGTTTCTATAGTTACTGTAAATGGAATTTCTTCATCTATCTTTTCCTGATAGATGTTGCTAATATATGGAAATGCTGAAAAAGGATATAGGTTTATTTTGTGTCCTCTAATTTTGATAGTTGTTAATTATTTCAATTAGGTTTAGAACTTTAAATTCTGGATTCTTTCCATTCCTCTTTTGTCACCCACCCTCACTGGAAAGTCAAGTAATTCAATATAGGCAATACATGTGTAGTTACACAGAACATCTCCACAATGAACATATTGTGTAACACTGACTATATTTCCCTCCCTCCTATCCCACCAACCCCCCCCCC
>JAQQSU010019107.1:0-10333 GCA_028627135.1 Pseudochirops cupreus
CCTCCTGTTCCATGCTTTGATCCTTTTTGTCCCCAAAAAAGGAATCTAAAGTTGGATTGCTCAGCTTGGTTTGCTTCTTTTGCCTGCTCATGTTGCCAGTCAATTAACTTGATTTTTGAGCCACAATAGATCTCTGCTTCCCGGGGGGAGAGCTTTGTCCCAAATTGCTGGGGTTTTCGCAGCTACTGGAGCTATTAGAAGGCTGTCTCTGCAGCCCCTTCCAGCTTTGGCTCACTGGTTACAGGATCAGACCACCCAAGACCATGATCCTGATCCAGGCAGGTTAATGCAAGAGCACTTAGCCTCTGAATGATTGCTTGGCCCTGCTGCAATATGCAGGCCTTGAGCTCTAAAGCAGCCTTGTGGAGGCGGCTGCAGGGCTGCTGCTTCCACTGCTTTCTTGCCCTGGGGGCTGGTGGCCATACACTCTTCTCTCCCCCAAATTTAGCTGAGTTCCACTGACCTTTCACTTTGTCCTTGGCTCCTATGGGTTGATAATTTTGGAAACTGCCACAGCTGTCGGTGATCCACTGTCCCAAGTGCTCCAGCTGTGGCTTGTCCTGCCTACCCTGGGGCTAAGCTGCAGTTTCAGGCCTGGCTGGTTTTGGCTCCCAGAGCTCTGCAATGAGCCCTTTCCATCCACCTGCCAGGCTGCCTTCAGCAGGAGATATGTTTTTCTGTAATTCTGTGGGTTCTGGAGCTCTAAAATTTGCTTAGAGTCATATTTCATAGGCATTTGAGGTGGTTGTGGGGGGAGCCATGGAGTTCTCCTGCTTCTACGCCACCATCTTGATCCAGAACCTTTATCAGAAAACAATTTCTGTAAAGATTTTTCCCATTTAACTCTTTCCCTTCTCATTTTAACTTCATAGATTTTGTTTGTGCAAAACCTTTTCAATTTTATGTAGTCAAAATGATCTGTTTTAATTTCTGTGATCTTCTCTGCCATTTCCTGGGTTTAGAAATCGCTTGCCATCTGGAACTGAGAAAGATATTTCCTATTTTGGTTCTCTAATTTGTTCTGAAGTGGTCTTCTGTATCTATTGGGAATTTATCTTGGAATTTGTTGTGAAATATGAGACTGAACTTAATTTCTGCTAGACTTCTTTCCAGTTTACCCAGTAGTTTTTGTTGAATACCGATTCCTTTCCCCAGTAACTCAAGTATTTGAGTTTATCGAGCACCAAGCTCACAGGTCCCTTTGTTTTGGTAGGTTGTTTACCTAATCTGTTCCACTGAATGAACTCTCTGTTTCTAATTTCTTTATTGTTAATGAGTTTCCGTTGTGTCCTACTCTTTAGGACCCCTTTGGGATTTTCTTGTCAAAGATTCTGGAGTGGCTTGCCATTTCCTTCTTCAGGTCATTTGACAGATGGGGAAACCGAGGTAGAAAGGGTTAAATGACTTGCCCAGGGTCACACAGCTAGAAAGTATATGAGGCTGAATTTGAACTCGTAAAGATGAGTCTTCCTGATTTCAATGAAGCCCAGTGCTCTCTCCACTGAGCCACCTAGCTGCCCTTATTTATTCTTAGTTAGTATCAAATAGTTTTGTTCATTCCTGCTTTGTATTATAGTTTGAGATCTGATATTGGTAGGTTCCTTCTTTTCTATTGTTAAAATTATTTCCTTGAGATTATTAATTTTTTTCTTATTGATGAATTTTAAAAATTATTTTTCTACTTTGATAATACTTTTCTATTATTTTTGTTTTTTATTTTTATATTTTGTTGAAACATAATGTTTTATATGCCTTTCTACTCTTTTTTCTACCTTTAATAGTTTAATTGCTATGGTTTTGAATAAGTTAATTCAGATAATATAGTCAGTTTTATTATATTGGTTCATCCAACTCATGAGCCCTTAATATTTTTTTTTCCAGCTAATCACATCTGTCTTTATTTTGTAATGAATATCTTGTAGTTGTATTCATATAATTGCCATGTGTAGCTTTATTAGGTAGACTTTCAAGTATTTTATACACTTTATTATCTTAAATGGAATTTTCCTTTCTACTTATATTTTCTGGGCTTTGTTGGTAATATACAGAAATGCTGATGATTTGTGTGGATTTATTTTACATGCTGTCACTTTGCTGAAGTTATGATTTCAATTAAGTTCTATGTCAACCTCTAATGCAGTGGTTCTCAACCTTCCTAATCCTTTAATACTCCAATGTGGGCGTATCTGCATGTGGGCGGACTGGCCTGGAGATGGATAGAGGAGCATTGTCTTGGTTCCTAAGACCATCGTAAATATGTGTTTTCCAATGGTCTTAAGCCACCCCGTTCGACCCCTGAAGGGTCACGACCCACAGGTTGAGAACTGCTGCTCTAAGGTGTTCTAAATATGCCATCACATTATATCTAAAAAGTTATTAGTTTTTAAAATCTTTGTCTCTGATTATCAAATTCTTTTTATCATCTTATTGCTATAGGTTAGCATTTCTAAAACTGCATCAACACACATAGTGACAACAGAAATCCTTGTTTTAGCCCCAATCTTATAGAAAAGGTTTTTCTTATAGAAATATATTTTTTCATTACATAAAATGCTGCCTCTTAATTTTATATAATAAGTATTTATCATATTAAGGAAAGGTCCGTTTTTTTGTTATTGTTCAATTGTTTCAGTTTTGTCTGACCCTTTGTGACCCCATTTGGGGTTTTCTTGGCAAAGATACTGGAATGGTTTGCCATTTCCTTTTCTAGCTCATTTGACAGCTAGGGAAACAAAAGCAAACAGGATTAGGTGACTTACCCAGGGTCACACAGCTAGTAAGTTCCAGTGGCTGAATTTCAGCTCATGAAGATGCATCTTTTTGTTTCCAAGCCCAGCACTCTATCCACTGTATTAACTAGCTGCCCTAAAGTCCATTTATTTCTATGCTTTTAATAGAAATAAGTACTATATTTTGTCGAAAAGATTTTTTATTTTTTTTTGGGGGGACATCTGTTTATGTAATAATGTAATTTTAAAAGCTATTTTTCTTAATCATATCTATTATAGTTTTCCTAACATTGAACAAATCCAATATTCCTGATATAACTACAACCTGGTGATAGTATATAGTCTTCATGATGTATTGCTATAGCTTCTTAGCTAATATGTCATTTAAAATATTTGCATCAATATTCATGAAGATTTGTTTCTATATAGTGTTATTTTACTGTTGGTTTCTTCTTGGTTAGCTATCAAGACCATATTTACATCATAGAAGGTATTTGGTATAGTCACTTCTATGATAGGATCAATATATAGCAAGGTTCCCAATCCCCCAAATAAGACTTGTCCTTTCACTAAAAGACAAAATAAGCTGTCTCCAAAATTTAATTGACTCAGGAAGCTGAAATTAAAACCCATTGCTATTGCCATCACATCCTGATGTCTTCAGAGCAGTCTAATGTGGTGTCCTTGTCACCTAAGGGCATAAAAGACCCACTAATGTGGAGTTGGGGGCTTTTAGACTTGGCAGAAGTCCCAAAGCCTTGTGAGTCAACCCACCTTGTCCTGTTAAAGAGAAATATTTCTGTATAGAGATCAAAGTAGGGTGCAGAATGTACAATGCTATCCTTGTGGAGTATCGTTTCTATGCTATGGCTAAGTAAACCTCCTCTTGTTAACTGTTTAATGATGTATGAGTGTCTTATTTCCAAGGAAGCCGAAGCTACAAGGGAATGGGCAGAATAAACTTCTATTCATATTTTTCAATAGTTTACATGAAATTGAAACTAATTGTTCTTTTAGTATTTGATAGAATTTGTTTTCAAATGCATTTGGTTCTAGGGTGTTTTACTTTGGGAGTTTATAGTTTGTTCAAGTTCCTTTCCTGAAATGAGGTTATTTAAGTTCTTTTGTTTCATAACAAATTTCTCTCATAATAGAACACATTTGTTGTACTGTTAATTTGGGTGTCTTATAACCATTTATGCATTTCACTGATGTTGTCAGTTTGTTGTCATATAATTTAGCAAAATAGTTTTCAATAATATCCCTTATACTTTAGTTGCTGCAAATTCTTTTTTTATTTTTTGATACTGGCAATTTGATTTTCTTCTCTTTTAAAATTCAGACTCACTGATAGTTGGTTAATTCAATAGGTTTTTTTGCTTTCAATTTTGTTAATGCCTTCTTTGATTTTCAGAATTTCTATTTTGTTGTTTAATTGGAACTTTTTGATTTGTTGCTTTTCTAGTTTTTAAAAAGTTGCATGTCCACTTGATTGATCTGTTCTTTTTCTATTTTGGTGATGAAAGTGTTTAGAGATATAAATGTTCCTCTAGGAGCTACTTTGGTTTCATCCCAAAAGTGTTGGAATACTGCCTCATTTTTGTCATTTTTTTGATGAAATTTCTATTATTTGTTTTTTTAACTCATTCATTTTTTAAGATTAAGTTATTTTGTCTTTAATTTTAAGGCTTTCATGAGATGCCTTTTATCGCATATAATTTTTTTGCATTGTGGCTCGCAAAATATTATTTTATGTTCCTAATCCAGTTTATTTGTTTGTGATTCATTTATGCCCTAATATATGGACAATTTTTGTAAAAGTACCAGGCGTGGCTGAAGATATAGAGATTCCTTTCCATTCCCATTCAGTATTCACAGGAGATCTATTATATTTAACTTTTCTAAGATTCTTCAGGCCCTTAAGTTCTTTCTTGTTTAGCCTTTTCTTGGATTTTTCTCATTCTGATAGGTCATACATTGAGGTCCCCATGTGTTATTTTTTTACAGTGTATTTCTCCTAGTAAAATAATTGATTTCTCCCTTTATTTAGATATAGCTATACCACTTGGTGCATATATATTATGTAATGATACTAATTTTTGTTTATGGTAGCTTTCAGGATAATGTAGTTCCCTTATTTCTCTCTTTTACTTGTCCATTTCTACTGTTTCCTTGTCTAAGATCATTATTGCTAAATATACTTTTTAAAATTTTGCATAAAGCTGAATTGATTTTGCCCTCAATTCTTATTTTGATTCTGCGTGAATCTTTATGTTTCAAGTATGTTCCTTGCCAACCGTGTATTTGTAATCCATTCTGCTCCCTTCCTCCAGTTTTCGGGTAAATCCTTTCTATTTGAATTCACAGTTATGATTTTGAATTGTTTATTTCCCACCATCCTGCTGTCTTTTCCTTATTTGTCCCTTTGCCCCCTTTCCCCATTTTTGCAAAAACAAAAAAGGGAATGGTAAGAGAGGAGTGTGCTCAGCACTTATGATTGATAATTAATGTATTGCATTGGTTCCCTGCCCCCTTTTCTCTTTACCCTGTTCCCAGTCACAATTCTTAAACTTACCTTTGTTTTAATCTCTCTTTCTTGTTCCATTCCTCCAAAATTGGAGGTGATTTTGATTATGACTAATTCTTTCTTATTAATGTGCCCCCCTCCCTGTTTCTTTGTTGAGCTTAATGTGTTTTTGGATCAACTCTTTGTGTAGATTAGTGTGTGTTCAACCTTCCTCTGTTTGGTTTATATGAAAGTGGGGTTCAAGTTTCAGCCACTCCCCTCACTCTCTTCTTCCAGGTTTATGTAATCTTTTTGTATACCTAGATTATGTGGGCTAGTAAATTCTATCTGCTCCCCACCCCCTTTCTTTCCTAGTGCAGTCCTTTTTCCTTCACTCTTCTTTCTTTTCTTAAACTCAACAAACAGAGGTCTGTACACGATGTTTGTTGATCTGACCAAGGCCTTAGATACTGTCAGTCATGAGGACATGTGGAAGATTATTGCAAAATTCTGTCCCCCGGAGAAGTTCATCAGTATTGCACACCAGTTCTACAAACTGTATGCTTGCATGGGTTCTGGATTATGGACAATATTCTCATTCTTTCCTGGTCATTAATGGAGTAAAGCAGAGCTGTGTGCTTGCTCCCGTCCTTTTTAGCATGATGTTTTCAGCACTGTTGTCAGATGTCTTCCGTGAGGATGAAAATGGCATCAAGGTCAGCTACTGCCCTGATGGTAAATGATGTAACTTGGAAAGGCTACAAGCCGAGAAATACTAAAGTGGAGGGAGAGTTGTTGAGTGACATTTTTTGCAGATAATTGTGCACTCAATGCAGCCTCTGAGGCAGAGATGCAACAGAGTACAGATCAATTCTCTGCTGCTGACAGATTTTAGCCTGACAGATAACACCAAGAAAACAGAGATTCTCTACCAACCAGCACCACATCATCCATACGTGGAGCCACTGGTTATAGCAAATGAGGAGATTTCGAATGCTATGCATTTACTTACCTTGGGAGTTGTGTTTGTCCTTCGTTTTCAAAGAGGACCATGGCATTGGGTGATAGGGGATGTGTAGTTCTGCCCGGGAGCATGAACGCCAGAATATTCTGAGAATGCAGAAGGACAGTAACACCAAAACACAGAAGTCATGACGACAGTTATGTCTCTGGGTCAGTGTGTCCTGTTTTATTCTGCATTTCGCGACCCAGATGTTCTGTTGATATGCTCTGTTCCAGGACGTGAGCTCCATCCTTCCTTTTCATGTTTACCTGACCCTTGTGGCGTCAGAAGTGATTAGAGGGGAGATGGGCTATTTGCCAAGGGGCTCAGTAGGGGGATAAAAGAGGAGAAGCCTCGGGAATGAAATATGGATGGATATGGATATGGATGGATGAAGAGAACAATAAAGCTGTCTGCATATCCCTAACTCTTCTGGCTCCTGATTCTACTTTGCGGAATGCGCAGGCCGCATCTGGGAGGCGCACCCCGAAGACCCAGGGAAAAAAGGGTAAGACTGGCTGCCCTCTGGTGTTAGGCCAGGTCATAGTAGTGCCTGAACAGGGGCTTGAAAAGAAAGGACAGAACTACAGATCCCCTATCAATTGGGGAAGTGATGACATGACTTGCCGTTGGCTTTGATTAGAGTGAGGCAAGGCTGTGCAAGGTCACCAGCCTCACTTTCTCCTCCAGAGCCATCTGGGTCCAGCGATGTCCAGGATGATTGGAGATGATACAGGATGCAATGGGAGACCCTAGCCCTTTTAGGCTAAGGCCTTTTTAGGTTCTCACTTTGAGTGAGGGAATGCCCATTCAGTGAATAGGCCGCTTTAAGAAGTGAGTCAAGGGGGGCAGCTAGGTGGTGCAGTGAACAGAACACCAGCCCTAGAGTCAGGAGGACCTGAGTTCAAATCTGAGCTCAGACACTTAACACTCACTAGCCGTGTGACCTTGGGCAAGTCACCTAACCTCAACTGCCCTGCCCTCTCCCCTCCAAAAAGAAAAAAAAAAGAAGTGAGTCAAAGGATGGTTCCTTTAATTAGAAAGAAGAAAAAAATATCCGGCTGGGAGGGGAATACCCTCAGGGTTGCTGTTCAAAAGAGAAACAATTATTATTAATAATTGCCTTCTCCTTCTCATGACTTCCTTGAGTTGAATAGGAAGAGGAGTGTCCACAGATTGTGTTGAGGAAGGCTCTTTGAGGGGAAGAACTGTTTTGCCTTTATCTTTGTATTCCTAGCACATAGCTCAATGCCTGGCATGTAGTAGGTACTTAATAAATTCATGTTGATTAACTGATTGATTAGAGAAAGCCAAAGCCATGCAGTGGCTGGTCAGGAGATTTAGACCTTGTGAGTTGCTTAGGGCAGGTCTGAGGTGAATGCTTAGTTATCAGTTCAATAGTTCTGCTAACTCTTTTTTTTTTTTGGTCTTTTTGGAGGGGGAAGGCAGGGAATTTGGGGTTAAGTGACTTGCCCAAGGTTACATGGCTAGTAAGTGTTAAATGTCTGAGGTCAAATTTGAACTCAGGTCCTCCTGACTCCAGGGCCGGTGCTCTATTCACTGCGCCACCTAGCTGCCCCATCCCACTAAATCTTTAACTCTTTTTTTTTGGGGGGGGGGGTATAATGAGCATAATGGGCTACATGAGATATTTTCTCTTTTCCTCCTTTGTGTAAGCCTTTGGATCTTTGTGTCTTAAGCATTTTATGTGGAGGAAATAACTGTCCTCTACTTTATATCTGCATTGTGCATTGAGTACTTTCTCTAGAAGGATGTCTGTTGCTCATATTTTGGGGATATCGTACAAATGATTCATATCTAAGTTTTATTTTACAGATTTCCCTGAAATTCTACTCAAGACTATGACCAAAGAACCAGAATGTGAGAGAGGAATGTGTCTTCAGGAGTACGCTCATAAATATATAACAACTGGCTCTTTGACAAAAAAAAAGTACATGCATTTAAAAGTTTAATTTGCCCCATTTTCTCAGCCACTTTCTTGAGTCTAAAGAAGGGGTGGGGAACCTGCTGCCTCGAGGTCACATGAGGCCCTCTAGGTCCTCGAGTGCAGTCCTTTGAATCCAAGCTTCACACAAGAAATCCTTTTATTAAGGGGGTTTTAATTTTAATTTTATTAAGGGATCTAGACTCTAGACAATTATAACGAAGCCCTTGTTTGTAACATTAACTGCTTTCCAAAGCGAAAATACTAGCATTGAAAATTTCACAATCTGCTTCTGGGAGCCAATTCAAGCTGGCTCCTGCACACCCCTACTTGTCCCCTTTTTGGGGCTTAGACCCTCCCCCAGGATCAGTCGGGGTCTGTGTCCACCAGAGCCCCTTGGCGTTGGAGGAACCCCTGGGCCTTGCATCCCAAATCCTTAGGCTGTCATTCACACCTCCTCCAGGCAGCCAACTGTTCACCCCCTTTCCAATTCCCTCTGCTATCTGGATTCTCTCTGCATCACAGAACTCCCCCCTTCCCTTCAAGATGCAGTTTAAGCATCACCTTCTATATAAAACTTTTACTGATGCTTTCAGCTACTGTGTCTTTTTCCATAATTACTTTGTATTTAACTAACTTATGTTTATGTTATTTAAGCTTGTTCTGTATATGCTTTTTAGGTATTTCTTGTCTCCTCTGGATAAAATACAAGCTCTTAGAGAGTCGAGATTGCTTCATTCTTTGTATTTATGTCCCTAGCACCTAACATAGTGCCTGGTCCATAGTATATGCTTGATAAATACATGTTGATTGATTGCATTAATTCAACAACATTTATTATGTTCCTACTAAGAGGCTACCACATAGAGAGGAGCCAGGTGGGGCTAGGTCAGGAAGGAGTTCACCTGGGCGGCAGCTGTTTGCAAGAGGAAGTGTGTATTCTGGTAGCTTCCTGTTTTAACTATTCTTGTTAAATAGTTACTAAACTCAGGTTTTTTTTTTTTTTTGGACGGGGGAAGGCAAGGCAAGGGAGGTTAAAGACTTGTCCAAGGTCACACAGCTAATTAAGTGTCAAGTGTCCGAGGTCAAATTTGAACACAGGTCCTCCTGACTCCAGGACTATAAACTCAGTTGTTTTTTTTAATACTGCTAAAGGAGGTTAAACCCTATTGAATGTAAATATAAAAAGTTTAAAATTATATAATCTTTAAAAATCATTATTCAAAATTTTTGTAACCTTTAAAATTTGGTACTGTGGGATAAAACTCTGGTTGCCCTTCCCTACTTAAAATTCTGGCAATAGGCAGCCACTAAAAATTCTTGAGTGGGTGTTTGCTCAGTCTTATTCTTCATGACCCCATTTTTGGTTTTCTTGGCAAAGATACTGGAATGGTTTGTTCTGTCCTTCTCTAGCTCATTTTACAGATGAGGAAACTGAGGTAATCAGGCTTAAGTGGCTTATACAGGGTCACACAGCTAGTGTCTGAGGTCAGATTTGAACTCATAAAGACAAGTCTTCCTGATTCGAAGCCCACTGTATTACCTAGCTGCCCCTTAACCGGATGGTAACATGGTTAAATGTATGCTTTAGAAAGATTATTTTTTCTTAAGAGGTATATGAAAGAAGGATTGGAGAGGAGAAAGACTAGAACTAGGGAGGCCAATCAATAAGTTATGATAAAAATCTAGACAAGGAATAATGAGGGTCTGAAGTAGAAAATGACTGTGTTGAGAGGAGGAAGGGAATGCATGCAAAAGGTGTCAAGAAGGTAGGGTAGGTAAGACTTAGCAACTGATTAGAGGGAGATGAAGGGGAAGGAAGAGTTGACTATGCCTCTAAGGTCATGAACTTGGATGTTTGGAAGGATGGTAGAGCCTGCACAGAAATAGGGAAGTCTGGAGGAGGGATGTGTTTAACAGGGAAGATAATACAATGTTACTCCATTTTCCCCATTATCTAGTTTCTTCTTCTTCTTCTTCTTCTTCTTCTTCTTCTTCTTCTTCTTCTTCTTCTTCTTCTTCTTCTTCTTCCTCCTCCTCCTCCTCCTCCTCCTCCTCCTCTTCCTTCTTCTTCTTCTTCTTCTTCTTCTTCTTCTTCTTCTTCTTCTTCTTCTTCTTCTTCTTCTTCTTCTTCTTCTTCTTCTTCTTCT
>JAQQSU010019108.1:0-10333 GCA_028627135.1 Pseudochirops cupreus
CAATTCCACTTTTTAGGAAGTTTTTTCTTCAGTAAATTTTTGTGTATTTTCTCTGTTTTGTCAATTCTGCTTTTCAAGGCATTCTTTTCTTCATGGGATTTTTGCACTTTTTTTTTTTTTTTTACTGTTTGGTCTATCCTGGTTTTGTTTTTTTTACATATTGTTTTCTTCAGTGTTTTTTATTCCTTCTTTACCAAGCTATTGACTCTTTTCTTGTGATTTTCTCGTATCATTTTAATTTTTCTTTTCAATTTTTCTTCTACCTCTCACACGTCTTTTACTTTATTTTGAGCTCTTCTGAGGTCAATTCATATTTTTCTTTAAGGATGTAGAAGTTTTGACTTTGTTGCCTATGATTTTGTGTTTAATCTTCTTCATCACCTTAGTAACTTTCTATAGTCAGGATCTTTTTCTGCTGTTTGCTTATTTTTTCGGTCTATTTCCTGACTTTTAACTCTGCTCTAAAGTTGGGCTCTGCTTCTGGAGTGGAGGGGACACTATGATAAGCTTCAGGTTATTTTTTGCAGCTGTTTTCAGAGGTACTTCTAGAGATCTCTAAACTTTCAGTTCTTTTAAGTTGGTATGATCTATGAAGAGGTATGTTTACTACTATCCTCTACTATGCACTTGTCTGTGAGCAACCACAGGCACTCTTTTCCACCCTGCAACTGTGATTAGGGTCCCAGATTCCCTGTGACTACAAATTCTGGTTTGCTAGTGTTCCTTCTTGCTCTGCAACTGAGACTCAGGACTATGACCTAGATCCACGTATGGACAATGCAACAGAGTCCTGCCCCTAGTATCAGCAAAGGGACCCCTGTAATATCCTTATGACCAGTTGTTTGACCCCCTTACCATCTGTGGTATGAGAGGTCCAGAAATTGCCACTCTCACCACTGATTCAGTCACACTTAAGACCTGCTTCTGGGGTGTTGGATCTCAAGTCTGTGCTGGTATAGCCTGCACTGGTCTGCACTCCACTCTCAGTTTCCTGCAACAGACTTTTCCTGCTGAGCTTCTAAATTATGTTGGGCTGGAAAAAGTTGTTTTAGTCTATCCTTTTGTGAATTCTGCTGCTCTAGAATTTGTTTTGAAGGATTATTTAAAGGTGTTTGGAGTGGATTGGGGGATAGCTCAGGAAAATCTCTGCCTTTTCTCTACCATCTTGGCTCTACCTCCTCAAGTGGATTTCTTATAATCAATATATTGGTAGGTTCTGTTATCGAATCCATTTCATCCTCATAATCATGGTTGTGATTGTTAACTATGAATTTCCATCCATTATATTGATCATATGATATTATAGGTTTCCTTCTCCTCTCTCCCCTCCCCATTTTACAGAAGAACAAAGTAAAGAATGAAAAACATTCTGATCAAGACTAGAAAAATATAAATGAAGTGATTTCTTCCCTTTCCTCTACTCTTTTTTTTTCTTTAACAAAACAGGCATTACTTTCTGGTTTATTTTATTTTTTTTCTATATTTTAAATTCCTCCTCTATGATTCATCTTATGAAGTTGACATTCGATTTGCTTGGACATTTATACTTGATATTCAGAGACTTCTTAAACAAGGAATATCTAAAACTGAACCTATTATCTTTCTTTTTTAACATTTAATTTTAAATTTATTTTTCTTTGTTACTTATAATTTTTTTAACATTTAAAAAAATTGAACTTCAAATTTCCTTCCTCCCCTCTTCCTCCTTGAGAAAGGAAATAATTTGGCATATATCATACCTGTGGAATCATGCAAAACATTTCCATATTAGACATGTGTATTGCCAAGGCAACATTCACAGCATTGATGGCAAGTAGGAATATGGCGAGTAGGAACTATGGTATAGTTCTACTGCAAAATATAACAGAGTCTCCATATAAAAGACAGAAGCAAAAAAATTATTCAGACACCAGAAAACCAAATCCTAACACCAGAAAAACAAATTCATCATAGCAACAAAGAAATCTATACACAATAACACTTCAGAGAGCAAAACCATCCCAAAGCCTTCCCACAAACACTCACAAGCCTGGATGTCTCCTTGCCTCTCTCCTCTCTCCTCCCTCCATTCTAACTGCTCTAACTCCCAACTTCCTCTGGGATTTTCTCCATCCTTCCAGCAAATTCCTCCCATCGCAGGCTCCATGTGATTTCATTTGGTCTATTAGGGGGCAAAGAAGATCTTCAAATTCCCTTAGGTCTATTAAGGGGCAGGGAAGATATTCAAATTCCCATCACCATTATACCATGTTGTAAAAGAAAACAAAGACAAAAAAAAAATAAAAGTTAGAAAAGTATGCTTTGATTTGCATTCAGATTCCATCAGTCCTTTCACTGAATAGCTATCATTTTAGTTAATATGTCCTTCAGAATTTTCTTGGATCACTGTATTGTTGAAAATAGTTGTTATTCACAAGCAATCATCATACAATGTTTCTGTTAATGTGTTCAATGTTCTCCCAGTTATGTTCACTTCTCTTTGGGTCAGTTCATATAAATCTTTCCAGGTTTTTCTGAGAGCATTCTGCTTATCATTTCTTATAGCACAATAGTATTCCATCACAATTATACACCAAAATTTATTTAGGCATTCCCCCGCTGGGCATCCTCTCAATTTCCAATGCTTTGCCACCAAAAACAGAGCTGCTATAAATATTTTTGTACATATAGGTCTTTTTTTCTCCTTTTTCTTTGATCTCTTAGTGATATAGACCCAGTGGTATTACTTGGGTGAACAGCATACATAGTTTTATAGACCTATCCAAAATTGCTCTCCAGAATGATTTAGATCAGTTCACAACTCTATCAGCAGTGCATTAGTGTCCCTATTTTTCCACATTCCCTCCAATATTTGTCATTTTCTTTTTTCCTTCATATTAGCCAATCTGACATGTGAGGTTGTATCTCAGAGTTATTTTAATTTATATTTGTCTAATAAATAGTTAAATAGAACATTTTTTCCATATGACCATAAGTAATTGATTTCTCCATCTGAAAGCTACCACTTCATATCTTTTGACCATTTATCAATTGTGGAATGACTCTTATTTTTAAAAATTTGACTCATCTCTTTATATAGTTGAGAAATGAGATCTCTATCAATGAAACTTCCCATAAATCTCCCTCCCACCACCTCTGTTATTTTTCTTGTTCTTATTCTCATCTTGGCTGCATTGGTTTTGCTTTTGCAAAAATCTTTGAATTTACTATAGTCAAAATTATCCATTATACATCTCATAATATTCTCACTCTTTTGTTTAGGCATAAATTCTTCCCTTATTCATAGATCTGACAGGTAAAATTTTCCACACTTCCTTAATTTGTTTATGTTATTATAATTTTATATCTAAATTATGAACCCATTCAACCTTATCTTGGTTTATGGTGTGAGATATTGGTCTATACCTACTTCCTACCATACCTCTTTCCAGTTTTTCCAGTAAATTTTGTCAGATAGTGAGTTTTTGTGTCAAAAGCTTGACTCTTTGGATTTGCCAAGCACTAGATTGCTATGGTCATTTACTAGTATGTATTGTGTACTTAATGTATTCCACTGATCTACCATTCTATGTCTTAACCAGTACTAGATTGTTTTGATGATTATTGCCTTGTAATTTTATTTGATACTGTATTACAAAGATTTATTACTACTAAGACACCTTCCTTCCTATTAATTTTCACTGATTCCTTTGATATTCTTGAATTTTTCTTTGAACCTTTGTTTCTGTTTGAACCTTTTCTGCCAAAACCATATCCTCTTTCAAACTTTTCTATTTCCTATTTCTATTGAAGGCATCATCATTCTTTTGGTCTACCAGTTTCATAATCACAGAGTTATTCTTAATTCCTCACTCCTTTTCACTCTACTTAGACAGTCATCCCTCAGACTTTGCTATTTCTACCTTTACAACATCATTCACTTTTCAGTCTATCTCACATTTGTCTCACCCTTTCATAAGGTTGCTGAAAGAAAAGACTATGAAGACATGAAGGGATCTGGCAGTCTCCATCAAATGCCTATTCCCAGTTTGCTAAACTAGAGACTTCAGAGAACTTCCTCTGAAGTGAGACCAAGGGACTCTCTTTCTTTGTTGAACTGTTTTACCTTGATCCCATGGGAGAGCTCCTTCATTTCATATTGTCTGGTAAATATTCTTCTATGTATACCTTCTCTGATTTCTGTTTTGCTATGATTTAGATAAATAGGTTTCCTTTTCTATTCCTTATGTATGTTCATTGTAGAACTTGTATTAAGTTAAGTCTTGGATATAAAGTTTAGGGGTCCTGCTTTCCCCATCCCAATAATTGAAACAATGACCAGAAGGTAGAATGATTCTGAAAATCATATCTCTTAGTCCAGCACTTCGTGGCTCAGTTTAAGAAATGTTGAAAGGGTCATGAGTGGAAAAACTTTAAGAAGCCCTGCTAGATTAATAGCTTGGTTGTCCTCTCTCTCTGAGAACAGAGTGGCCAAGCCTCTGCCCTTTTGCTTCCTCTCCTAGCAGGAATGAAAGTCTCCTTTGGGGAAGGGTAGGGGGAGAGGAGGTTAGAGATGTCTATACCACCTCCCTTTGAGTCACAAAATGACACTCCCATTCTACAAGTGAGGGATAGCCCTCATGAAAGATGGGACCTTGCTACATGTGGGCCCTCCCTACATGTATGTCTATTGTGCATGTATGGCTTTATGTATGTATGCATGCACGCATGCACGTATGCATGCATATACTTGTTTCCACCATTAAAATGTAAGCTCCATGTGAGTGATGACTATTTTATTCCTTATATTTGCTTCCCCAGTGCCTCACATAGTTCCTAGTCCAGAGTAAGCACTTCAATTCTTGATGATTGATTAATTAAAAAAGAATTATCCTTAAATAGAAAAGGGTAGAATAAATATAGTTAAGAAGAATTAAAAGACAATCCAATTGTTTTAAATGAGTTGGTCTGCAGATATGAAGGACTTACTTATTAGGAACTAAAAAAAAAAGCCAAAATGAAAACAACGAAGAACTGCTCATGAATCTATTGCTAGTGTTCTCTGAAGTGTCACAGACAGTAAGAGAAGGGCCAAAATATTGAGCTTGGGCAAATGTTCTAATTTTCTTTCTTTTTTTCTTTTTTGGAGGGGAGAGGGCAGAGCAATTGGGGTTAAGTGACTTGTTCAAGGTCACACAGCTAGTAAGCATGTCAAGTGTCTGATGCAAGATTTGAACTCAGGTTCTCTTGACTCCAGGGCTGGTGCTCTATTTACTGCACCACTTAGCCACCTCAAGAAATGCCCTGATTTTTTAAAGGGATAGCAGGTGGCTTCCGGATATCTGAGACCTGGGAGCTTGATGCCAGTCTTTGATTATCCTTCCTTAATGTGCCTGGAAGTGGGTTCTGCAAGCCAGTGAAAGCTACCCTATTCCCAAGTGCTTGACCTTAGATCACATGAGGAGAGGAAGGGTACCAGACAGAAGACCAGGTGACTTGTTGAAATTATAAAGACTAATCAAGAACCTTAAAAAAGTTAAAGGCTTGTCTATTACCAGTAGAAAGTCTGTGGACAAGAGGAAGGTAGAGGAATATTATTATTATTTATAGTAATAACAACTAGCATTTAGATGAAGCTTAAAGGTTTGCAAAGAGCTTATCCTCACAAACCATGAAAGTATACTGATCAAACTTGCAGATCGCTCAAGAGGCATGGTTGAGACACATAACAGAATCAGAATCTAAAAAGATCTCGAATGGTTTTAATGGTAGGCTAAAACCAAAGATGAAATTTAAGGATAAATAGAAAATCCTGCACTTAACTTCAAAGGCCTTAGGAGTTTTAGTTGACTGCAAGCTTAATATGAATCAACAAGGTGATGTAGCTGCCCCCCAAAAGCTAATGTGCTATTTGGCTGCATTAATCAAAATGCTTTGTCCTTGTCAGACCACATTTGCATGAACATGTTTAGTCCTGGGGGCATTTTGAGAGGAAAATTGAGAAACTCTCTAGTGCTTCTGGAAAGAGGCAATCAGATCAGTGAAGGAGCATCAAAACCTTCTCATGAAAGGAGTGGCTGAAGGAACTGAGACTGTTTAGCATGATGAGAAAATTTGTGTCTATTCCAGGAGGGGAGAATAGGACATGATAACTCTCTGCATGTATCTGGAAGGTTATCATTTGGAAAGGGGGTTGAATTTTTTCTATGGATGTCTTAAAGGTAAAACTAGAATGAGTAAAAGGTACTGGAAGGCAAATTTTGGATTTACATATAGCAAAACTCTCAACCACTTGGATCTGTCCAAAAATGGAATGAACTTGCTTGGGAACAACAAATTCCTCATCACTAGGAGAGTGTCCAAACAGAAACTAAATGACTCCTTGCCAAGAAGACTACAAGAAAGAAGCTTGCAAAAGATGGCAGGCAAAACTGGGTGAACTTTCTTATCCTTCCAGCTCTTAAAATTCAATAATTCTCTGTGAAAGCTAAGGATTAAGTGGCACTTAATTCATTTACATGAGATAAATGAGTTCTTTTAAAACTTGGCATCATGTCTCTTCAAAGGTAGTCTAAGAGACCTTTTGGATTTTATAACAAAGGGGAAGCAATGAATCATTAAATTATTATTAAATTAAATTATTTGATCTTATTTTATTTAATTTTTAGTGGCACTTAGCTATCATTAATTTGTTTAGATTAATTATTACATTAAGCCATTTTATTTAAATTTAAATTACCATAGTAATGAAATTATTAGATTAAATTTAATAATATTTAGGGTGTGCGGTAGCTCATTGAGGTCCAAAATCTATATTTGCATCCCCAATCCACTAGAAATTTTACTTGATATCAGTTGCAAAAATGTCAGTGTGCTCCCCAGGATATTGCAATATGTCAGCATTGGCAGGAAAAAAGTACTCTTTACCACGCAAATTAGGCAGGATTATTTCTTTGCTAAAGTCAAAATTCCTGAGTTTCTGATGCATAATTAGCACCTTTGTACTTTTCCCCTTGGGACTAGAACAGAAATTTGTCCTTATAGTCCAGAAATGATTTTTTCTTCGTTTTCTCTTTGGTGCTGTTAAATATATCTTCACTATGGAATGGTTATTCCATACATTATTTTTTTGAATAGTGAGACAAGTATGGCTGTCAACACTGTGTAGACACAGATGTAAATTTAGATCTAGATGAAGATGATTATTTATGTAATATATGTGTACATATACACACAATACATATACACACATACATGAATATGGATATAGATATAGATGACGCAGTGTGATATAATGCTTAAAGTCAAGAAGATGCATGTTCAAGTCTCACCTCTGACACCTGCTGGCTGGATGGCCCTGGGCAATTCACCCAAACTCTCAGTGCTGTAGGCAGTTTGCTATAGTTATAAATTATTGAGAAGATGCTGACCTGAACTGGTAGAGGGAGTGTCCGCACCTATGAGTACTTCATACCAGTGAAAATATAGGCCTGTTCCCTATTCCTTATAGACGGAGAAATCGTCTATCTAACATGATAACATGTTTCTAAAAATCGTTAACTTGATACATGTTTAGTTCACTTTTATTCATGCTGAAGAACCTCTTGCATTTTTCCAGAGGAAAGTTCCACAAGTCCATAGCATTTGTTTCGCTTCTCCAGCACCTTGATCTAAATTCAGAGTCAGCTGCATCCCTGCAGTTGGGTTTTGAACGTGTTAGTGCATCTGCCACAAGCACCCTGGGAGTCTCTAAGCCAAGTCTCCAAAGCAATCCTGCATTGCATTTATCACATTCCCCACAGCTGTCAATTTTTTTCCCAAGGTAATATAAAATCCAAGTACATAACCATGACCATTGAAACAGAGTCTATGAGGCCTAAGATTTGAAGCTTTTCTTGCTTTTTTTAGTTGCATAACAGCTATTTCTTTTTAAGTGAAAAGCAATTCACTTATTTTACTGAATATGTATCTTTTCTTCTTTAGAGGGTCACTTTATATCAACTATATTAATGGACTAAAGGAAAGACATCTTTGTGATGTAGCTCTCAAAATGATTTGGAATCCACTGTTTACCTGTGGCCTGATTATCTCAGAAGGCTTTCTTCCCTTCATTACTCTACAATGGGAAAATATACAAGTAGAATGATGTGTATGAATGTTACCTGAAATATTTTAAAATATGGACAGAGACTATACCTCTTTTTTTGTTAGTATAGGAAATTCCTGGGTGAGGACACTCCCTCTGCCAATGCATGTTTGTGTTAACCTTGGAAAGTAGAGTGTTAGAATGTTGTCTAGACCACTAAGGGGTTAAATAATTTGCCTAGATTCCTGATTATGACACAGAGTTAATATGCATCAATATATGAAAGGCAAAACTTGAATCCAAGAATTCCTGCTTTAGCTGGTAACGTAGTGGTTAGAGTACTGGGCCTGAAGTCAGGAAGATTCATTTTCCTGAGTTTGTATCTGACCTTAGACACTTCCTAGCTGTGTGACCTGGGCAAGTTGCTAAACCATCTTTGCCTCAATTTCCTCATCTGTAAAATGAGTTGAAGAAGGAAATGACAAACCACTGTAGTATCTTTGCCAAGAAAACCCCAAATGGGGTTGCAAAAAGTCAGATATGATTCAACAACAACAACTCTGCCTACTATGCCACCTTGTTTAAAATATGAAAGGGAAAATAATTCACTTTCTAATTAGTGTTTAAGTTGGGCTGTAGCAGTACTTCTGGATGAGTCTCCCAACAAAAAAGATAAACCTATTATTTATAGAAACTCTACCAAGAGTTAAGTAAGATTTTATTTGGTCTGTGAAGAAAACACCAACTTTAGGTCCTATTCTCTGAGCATAGGTTGGAGGCTTTTAGCCAAAGACAGTTTATCTAAGAATGATCACAAAATGATCAATTTCCTCCTTAGTTCAGTATTCTTCCAGTTAGTAACACATCCTTTTTTGATGCCTGAGTACTAGATACCTTTCCTTTTGGTGAATTTTACAAGACAGTGAGTTAGGAATAAACCCTGCATTTGGATTATTGAATTAAAGTCAAAAGAAACTAAATGGCGTTAGCCGAGGTTTAATTTTTAGAGAGGTTTATCTTCCCCAAATTATCACAACGCCCATGTACTAATGGAATAAAAACTGTACATTTGAATCTCTGGGGAAAATATATATTATTAAAGAAAAGAGACTGCTGTAATATTTACGTGTACAAAGAAATCTTTCCATGTAATTGTAAAATGGGATATTGTCTTCTTTTCAAGGGAAATAAGTTTTAGGGATCTACAACAAAAAAATAAGTCCATCATCCCAACATGAAAAGAACTCCCTTCCTCCCCCTGCCCCCAAACCATTCTTCTTCCAAACTTCCCAATTTCTGTTGAAGGTGCCATCATCCTTGTAGCCTCCTAGGTTTATAACCTCAGAGTCATCCTTGATTCTCCCTCGTGTACATATCCAGTTAGTAACGAAGGGTTACCAATTCTTCCTATACATCTCTTATATCCACTCCCTTCCCTCCATTCCTACAGGCATTACTCTCATTCAGGCCCTCTTCCATGACTCTTGCAACAGTTTTCTCATTAATATCCCTCACACACTCAGCTTCCAGTCTCCCCACTTTCCAGTCTGTCCTTTGTGTGACTGCCAAATATTCCTAAAACAGAGGCCTGGCTAATGTCACTCTCTTGCTCAAAAACCTTTGGTGCTTATCTGTTTTATACAATAAAATACAAACTCTTCAACCTGGTATTTAAATCACTGCTCAATAGGACTCCCACCTTTGGCCTCTTTTCATTCCCTCATTATGTATATTACTCCCCTTCTATGCTTCAGACAAATTGGACTTTAATTGTTCTCTGAACCCAACATTCCATCTGCCATGGCCATGCCTTTGCACAATTGGTCTATGCCTGAAATGCATTCCCTCTTTCCTATTATCTCCCAGAATCACCACCTTCCTTCAAGTCTCATCCCAAGTACCACATGAAAACCTTTGCTGATTCCTCTTAGTTGTTAATACTACCTACTGAAATGACTTTGTATACACTTATATGTGATTTAGCCTCCTGCTTCACTAAGAAGAATGAGAATGAGGCCATCCAAAGTCAGACCCCTCAGATACCTTTCTTTAGTTCTTCAAAACTTCTAATTCTCTCATCTCTCTGTCTCTGTCTCTCTTTCTGTCTCTATCTCTTTCTGTCTCTCTGTCTCTCCCTGTCTCTCTGTCTCTGTTTCTTTCTGTCTCTACCTGTCTCTCTGTCTCTGTCTCTCTCTGTTTCTCTGTCTGTCTCTGTCTCTCTTTCTTCTGCTTGTGAGAAAGTTCTCCCTACTACTTACTGAAGCTATT
>JAQQSU010019109.1:0-10332 GCA_028627135.1 Pseudochirops cupreus
GGGATCTTTTTCAAGAGGTGATTGGTGAATTCTTTCCATTTCTATTTTGCCTTCTGGTTCTAAAATATCATGGCAATTTTCCTCGATAATTTCTTGAAGGATGACTTCTAGTTTCTTTTTTTGATTATGGCTTTCAGGTAGCCCAATCATTTTAAAATTATCTCTCCCAGATCTGTTTTCCAGGTCAGTGGTTCTTTTCAACAAAATATTTCACGTTGCCTTCTATTTTTATCATTTGTTTAGATCTATTTAATAGTATCTTGATTTCTCATAAAGTCATTAGCTTCCATTTTCTCCAGTCCACTTCTGAAGGAATTATTCTCTTCAGTGAGCTTTTGAAATTCATTTTTTATCTGGCAAATTCAGCTTCTTAAGGCATTCTTCTCATTGGTTTTTTGGGCCTCTTTTGCCATTTGACTTAGTCTATTTTTTAAGGTGTTACTTTCTTCAGTCAGGTTGTTGAGTCTCTTTTGATAATTTTCTAGCATCATTTTCATTTCTCTTCCCAATTTTTCCTCCACTTCTCTTACTTGATTCTCAAAATCCTTCTTGAGCTCCTCCACAGTCTGTAATCAGTTCATATTTTTCTTGGAAGCTTTTGGTGCAGGAGTTCTGACTTCTTTGTCTTCCTCCTGATCCATGCTTTGATCCTTTTTGTCCCCAAAAAAGGAATCTAAAGTTGCATGGCTGTGCTTGCTTTGCTTCTTTTCCTTGCTCATGTTGCCACTCAATTACTTGACTTTTGAGTTCTTTGCCGCAGTAGAACTCTGCATCAAGACGGGAGAGCTTTGTCCCAAATTGCTGGGGTTTTCACAGCTGCCAGACCTATTAGGAGGGTCCTGTCTCTACAGCCCCCACCAGCTTTGGCTCACTAGTCACATATCTCAGGACCACCATCCAAACCCACAATCTACATCCAGGCAGGTTAAAGCAAGAACAATTACCCCTCAGGATGGTCACTTGGCCCCCTTATGATTTGCAGGTTGGGAGCTCTGAAGCAGCCACATGGAGTTGGCTGCATGGCTGCAGTGCCTCCTGCTCCTTCTCACTCCAGGGGCAGAGGCCAGACTGTGCCTCCACCACCCCACTGCCCAGTTTCAACAGAATTCCACTGACCTTTTACTTTGTCTTTGGCATTTATGTGTTGATATTTCTGGAAACCCCACAGCTGCCAGTGATCCATTCTCCAGAAGTACACTGCAGCTGCTGATTGGGGTATCCCTGGGTCTAAAACCACAGGCTCACATGGGGCTTGGCTCAGCTCCCAGCACACTGCAATGGACCTTTCCTGTCCACCTGCTGAGCTACCTTCAGCAGGAGATTTGTTTCTCTCTGTCACTTTGTGGTTTCTGTAGCTCTAAAATTTGTTTAGAGTCATGTTTTATAGGTATTTGAGGTGGTTATTGAGGAAGCCACAGATTTTTCCTGCTTCTGTTCTCCCATCTTGGCTCTGCCCCACTAAAAAAAAAAGATCCAGTGCCTCATTCTTAATCAAGAAAATAATACAGGGCCATTTAAAGGGTCTAGACATCAAGTTCTCTGGTGAGCCATGCTTCCCCCCCTACAAAATTCTCTAGCCATTCCAAATTTATAACATCAACTTGAAATTGAGCCTTCCTAAAATAAGTAAAGAATTCAAGGTGGATAGAAATTTTACTTTCTCTCTTACATCTGTATAGCCTACATGAAGCAAAGTACTACTTTCATGTAAGGTTTATACATTTCCTATTCAGCTGCTGCCAGAAAACATTCCTACATTTCCTGACTTGGCCCCAGGGAACTCCTTGCTTCTCAACAATTGCTATTTTATCTAGCATCTTTAACCTCTCTAAGGTACTACCACCATCATCCTTTTCTTCTACTGCTTCCATAGTTACTTTGGAAAGTGTTGGAGCTCTTGAAAATTGTTGTTGTTGTTTGTCCTTCATTTTTAAAGAGGAACAATGACATCATGGGGTGATTCTTAACTTGCACATGAATCAGATTTAAGTGAAAATGGTAGAGACTTAACAGAGGCAGACTGGATTAAGAAGAGGTATCAATAATACACAAAACAACTATACATGAAAGACCTTAACATTACTGATAAGCATGATTGTGTGGTTACTGATATGGAGCCAGACATCCTAGAGAATGGAGTCAAGTATGCCTTAGGAAACATGGCTACCAAAAAGACCAGTGGAGGTGAAGAAATTCTAGCTGAGCTATTTAAAATCCTAAAAGATGATGCTGTTAAATTGATGCACTCAATATTCCAGCAAATTTGAAAAACTCAGTAGTGTGCACTAGAGAAGAAATGATCAGTTTATGTCCCAATCCTAAAGAAGGATAATGATAAAAACAAAATGTTCAAATTACTGAACAATTGAGCTCATTTCACATGACAGCAAGGTTATGTTTGAGATTCTGCAAGTTAGGCTTCAGCAATATATAAACCAAGATTTACCATAAAAGCAAGATGGTTTTCAAACAGGCGGGGGAACTAGAAACCAAATTGTTCACATTTGCTGGGTTATGGAGAAAGCAAGGGAAGTTCCAGAGAAATATCTATTTCTGCTTCATTGACTACACTAAAGCCTTTCACTGTGTGGATCACAACAAAATGTGGCAAGTTATCAAATGGAATGGAATACCAGGTCATCTTACTTGTGTCTTGAAAAACCTGTCTGCAGGCCCAGAAGCAACAGTTAGAACCAAGCATGGAACAACTGATTTTTTTAAGATTGGAAAAGGAGTAGGATAAAGCTGTATATTGTCACCTTGTTTAAATTATATGCAGAGTACATCACGCAAAGTGCCAGGATGGATGAATCGAAAGTCAAAATTAAGACTGTCGGGAGAAATACCAACAGTCTCAGATATTCAGACAATACCACGCTGATGGCAAAAGGAAAAGAGGAATTAAGAAGCCTCTTTATTAAGATGAAAGAGTAGGGTGTAAAAGCTGGCTTAAAGCTTAACATAAAAAAAAGATCTGGGCAACTGGTCCTATCACTTCTTGGACAGCAAGGAGATCACATCAGTGAATAGCAAAATAAATTAATTCAGGCTATTCACTGGAAGATCAAATACTGAAGCTGAAAATCATTGGGAAAGAGCCTGATGTTAGGAAACATTGAAGGCAAAAGGAAAAGGGGATGAAAGAGGATGAGACAGATAGATAATGTCATGGAAACAATGGAAATGAACTTGGACAGACTCTTAAGAGATACTAGAGGATAGAAGAGCCCGGTGTGCTATGATCCATGGGGTCAAGAAAAGTCACACATGAATGAACAACAACATCAAAAACAGAGTTGCACAAATTTGTTCAGGTCCACACTCTCTTCTAGAGGCATCAAAGTCCAATGGCAAGATAAAAGTCAATATGACTGGCAATGGCCAAGGATGCAGTGGATGAACTTGGCAATGGCACTATTGAATATTATACAGACCAGGACAACATGCCTTAGAGTTATTCAACACTTTTTTAAGTCTGATGGAAGAATTTAATTCGACAACTATAATGATCTACTATCTATTTTTCTCAAATAAAACTCCAAAATTGGTAGCTGAATTTGCATTAATAAATTTCATTCACCTCTTTCCTTTCTTAGGGTAGTAGTAATATTTGTTCTTCCCTTTCCCTTATGGTCAGCAGTTTCTCTGCAGCCTTTTTGAAGTTGGAGTTTCCTCACACTCCTTTCTATTTACCTCGCTAACTACTGCCCTCTCCACAAACAATATCATTGAGAACTACAAGTCCCTCCCAGCAAATCAGTGGCAATAGCACATGCTTATGTCCACATCTGTACCAAGTGGTACAATAGATAGAGTGCCAGGCCTGGAATCAGGAAAACTTCCTGAGCTCAAATATGGCCTCAGACACTTACTAGCTGGGTGACCTTGGGCAAGTCACTTGGTTGCCATTTCCTCATCTATAATATGAGTTGGAGAAGGAAAAGGCAAATGCTTCCGGTATCTTTGCCAAGAAATCACCAAATGGATTCACAAAGAGTGAAACATGACTGAAAACAAATGAACAACAACACCACCACAATGAAATTCATAGGTTTTATGGAATCATCTGAATTAATACTTTCCAACAGACTGTTGTTTCCTAGACCAGCATCAGCCTCTGAATGTTTGTTTCTGATCCACAATGTTTTACTGCCAAATAAATGTATCAATAAATTTAAAAATCTGACTCTACATTGCCATCTTTCTTCTCTCTGCATTGTGCTCCTATAATCCCACCTCCCTATTTATGTAGGCTTCCCATCCTTGTCCTGAGAACTACCAATAATCTCTACATGAAGGCTACAAAGGTCTGACAATATTAGAAACTAGACATTTTATTGATCTACAAATAATTTGGGATATGAAACATTGGTATGAGTTATCTTCACTTTTATATAAGTGATTTAAGGTTTATATAGCTTTTAGTATCGCAAAAACCCCTGTGACATAGGTAGTGTGAACATTATTGTTGCAATTGCACAGATAAAGAAACTCAGACTCAGATAAAATGCCAGTCTCCTCAATACGTCTTCAAAATATGTAACAACACACCCTACTCCCATTTTTATAAAAATTTTGAAAATCATAAACTCATAAATAAAACCCTACAGAATGGCCAGAAACAATATTTTTAGAAGAAAACAATATAAAAACACATTGAAATTCTTCATTTCTCTTACCTGCCAGCTCATCAGCCCCATCTGGCTGAATCATCTAACTGAATAATCTTTAGCCATTCTAAAACTCATTTCTTTGACTTTTTTTTTCCCTCAGTGAAAACCTAGTTCTTATTTTCAGACTGCCTCAACTGTCTCTATGTTCCTTCAGGACCCCTTCTTCTTGAGCCTCTGGCATACTTTCCACCCAAATCTCTAGTCTTCTCTCTCCCTCTAATTTTCCTAGAATTGTATGTTCTATTTGAAAAAAAAAATCCTTGGGTTCAAGCACATGTTGGTGTTTAAAATAGATATGACTTAAGATAATTGTGCTTAGCATAGAGCCTGATACATTCTAGGTTCTTAATAAATATTTATTGAATCATTGCTCAATTGATGAAAGGTCTGCATTTTACCATTTACCACACTGTTTTCTCTCCTTGTTTTTACATGTTTTACATGATCTAACACATCCTTCCAAGCCTATGAACTATGAAAGGCAGCTGGGAGCTCAATGGGGTGTACTAGTAAGTGTTTAACTGGGATGCAAGGCACACTTTTAAGTGTAATCTACATTATTGACATTTTATACATTGATTTCTTAAATATAGACAATCAGCAAAACAACAAATCAAGTCTTGAAGTGTAGGCTTTGTGAGGTGTGAATGCTCATACTGGAAACTTAAGGATCTGTTCACCCAAGTTGGTTTCTCACTATTCCTTGGGAACTACAGAGCTAATATTTTTGTCTTTCTTTGTAAGAGACTCCCTAGTTGCTTTCCACAGGATCAGGGCTTTCCTCTTAATTCTCTTCTATCTGCAGGAAATTGTAATTAATAAAGACAAAATTAATAATAAATAAATAAATAATAAAGACAAAAATCAATTTGCAATTCATGTAATTCATAAAGATAAAAAAGGACAGCCCTTGCCTGCAAGAAGCTTAGATTCTAGAAGGATGAAAACAATATGCACACAGTTAACTAACAACCATATAAAAGATTGCTCCAATTAACTAAAAATAAAAGAAATGCACATTGATACCACTTTGAAGATTCTACTCACACCCAGCTAATCCACAAAGATGACACACTATGGAAATGTTCAATGTTTATAAGGTTCCTAAAAGATAGGCATACTAACATGTTGTTAGTGGAACTTTGAATTGTTCTAACCAATGTGGAAAGCAAACTGAAATTATGCTTTAAAAATAGGTGTTCCATTCTTTGACCCAGAGAGCCTACTGTTAGGCATGTACCCCAAAGAGAAAAAAAACAAAGAAAAAAAGCCAGAAAACTCATTTTCATGAAAATATTCACAGCAGTATTTTTTTAATAGTAGCAAAGAACTGGAAATTAAGTAGATGTTCATCAAGTGGGAAATGGCTAAGCACATTATGGTTCATGAAGGTAATGGAATATTACTGTGCCATAAGGGAAAAATATGAAGAACTTAGAGAAAGATGAATTGATAGAAGGTGAAGTAAACAGAAGAAGGAAAATAGTAGGCACAATGACTACAACTGTAGTCTATATAACTAGTAAATGGAAATGACAATCTCTTTCCTTTCACCACCAACAGAGAGAGAGACATAGACACAGACAGAGACAGAGAGAGACAGAGACAGAGACTCTTTATATTACAATGATTAAACTTGTCCCTGAAGAAAAGATGAAAATTTTTTTCTTTGCTTCCATTTTTTGCAGAAGTGAGAGGCTATGGAATACTTCACATTTCATCAGGCTTGGTTGATGTGTTTGATTATCACTGACTTGATTTTTGTTTTTGCTTTTATTAAAAAATGTATTCTTTGTGAAAAAGGATGGGTCATTGGATAAGGAGATGAGGTGTGTGTGTGTGTGTGTGTGTGTGTGTGTGTGTATGCATATATGTATGTATGTGTGTGCTGCATTGTAACATCAATGCAATACCCATAGCAGCTTCTATGGATATGCATATGTATTCCTGGGGTTTGTTTACAAAATATAATAAACATGGGAATACCGCTCCCTTGCAGTAAAGTTCTCATCTTTCCTGGGGACTGAATATCTCCAGTGTTCTTCTTCTAGCAGGTCCAGGGACTGACCAAGGGCTCCTGGTTTCTGCCTGAGTCCTGTCATCACAGGTAGCTCTTGGATCCTGCTCCATGGCTTCTTTTGAAGTTCTCACTGTTACTGCCTGGGTCTAGGCACCACAGTCTCCAGCGGCTCCTGACTCCAGCTTTTGTCTCTGGCTTGTGCAATCTCAACCTCAGGGCAGCTCAACCTCCCCCAACACATGGGGAGGGGTCATTCTGGTCTGGGCTCTGCGCACAGCACAGTTCCAAAGCCTCCACCCCTCTAGCATGATAGGGGTGGTGGTTGAGGGGGGAGCATTATTCCACTCCAGCCCTGGCACAGCCTCTGGCCATCCCCACCTCCTACAAGTTTATTTTCCTCCCACAGCTCCTGTCTCCTCGGGAATGTTAGTAGGTTAGAGAGGGGGAAGGAGAGGTTATCTCCCACAGGCCCCACTCAGGGCACTGGGAAAACCACTCCCATCACTGCTACCAGTCTGGTTCCTCCCAAGTCACTGACCCAGGGGCTCGACAGGACAGTAGCCACCACAACTGTGAAACAATAGACAAGTATCCCAGTCCCACTAAACCCCATATTTTCCTTTAGTCTATGCAGATCCTACTGCCTATACCAAATGTCATAGCAAACACCTTAGCACACCCAGAATGGCCTGCTAGGAGAGGTTCTTTGAACTGCTTTTAAAGGAAAGGCTGTTCAAAAAAAGTCTAACAATCCTACTTTAATTACAGAGAAAGAAGTGAGTGTAGCAAATATAAGCAAAGAAATTAGCACAAAGACCAACAGACAGGGTTCCAGCAGTCCGAACAAAGCAATATTACTATACACTTTACATCCTTCTTACCAGTGAACCCAGAAGCAAAATGCCAATATCCCAGAATATATAACATAGCCAACCTTTGATTGGCTCAGAGCCAGAAGGCAGGAAACCTGCTTGACTCAGCATAGCTGTGAATAATCAGGGTTCAAAGGAGATTCATCTTTCAGATGTTAACAATTTAGCCTGAACCTGGGAAACAATTCCAAAAAGAAAACACCAAAAATCCCACCTTGTTTTTTATCACTTGCATATATGTGTGTAGGTATGTGTGTGTGTGTTAATTTCTCTATATATACTTAGAGATAAATAGAGAGAAATTATGGTGCAATATAGATAGATAGATATAGATATATATAAAATATTTCAAAGGAGGTGATGATAGAAGCAAAGGGATAGTGTAGACAAGCTTTTCTAGGGAAATTTGAGGAAGAAAATACTAATATTTATTTTAAGAAGATAACAGTGAATACTGTATTAATAAATTCTTCCAGGGGCATGTATATATTATGTATATATATGCACACATACATATATGTATTCATATGTGCATGTATATGAATATCTCTATACTTGTGCAAGTAGTTAAGCAGATACAAATATTAACAAGGTACATAAAGATGGAAACTTCAACACAAAGAACTTTTTTTTAATAATGGGATTTTCAACAACCATAAATGATGACTGCAGAAGAGACTTCTGGCCAACATAGCCTTTCCCCTTATCTCTGACAACATATATTGAAGTAGACTCAAAGATTTGTTGATGAAAAGACCTTAGAGATCATCAGTCTTATTATCTCACTTTACTGATGCAAAAACTGAAGTTTAGGGTCCCCTTGTCAGTTAAGTGTTCACAACCTCCCCTGCCCAACTCTTAGTGGTTCTCCCTTCCCAAATTATTTTATATTTACTGGTCTATATAAATGTGCATCCCCAGTAGAATGTAAGCTCCCTGACTATGAAGATTATTTTAATTATGTATTTACATCTCTACTTTCTAGCATACAGTATTCAGTTAATATTTGTTGAAATGAAATGTTGATCTGATTTGTCCAAAGTCACATAGAGATTGTTATAATTTTGATAATCCCAGGATTACAGATCTGGGATTCAAACCATAATCCCCTGACTGCTAAACTAGTTTTTATTTCCTCTTAGTTTGTCCAAGAAAACTAAGGCAGGAAACCCCTATAGATCAACCCTGATAGCCATCCAACCTCCACTTATAGATACTCAAGAGATAAGATACTACTATTTAAAACAAACCATTCCCAGATATTCAAATATTGGGGCCCATGGAATAGCTAAAGGCAATTATTAATAGATGTCTGAAGCCCCTGCTTCACTGATCTTTATCCATATCCCTCTGTTGGTATGCTACTTCTCTTCCAGAGAAGAAGGAAGCTGCTAGGAGTAGCCCTAAGGGTTAAAGCTACCTTTATATAGACTTAAATCTCTCTGGATCTTTTGCAAACAGAAGGAATAGCTGATTTTTCTTGGACAATTCTATCATAATTTTCTGTTGTGTTTTAGCACAGAGGTTGGGTTATTTGGTTATATACCAATTTTATTCCTTGAAAGCCACCATTTGTCCAGGAGGAGAAATGTTTGTCTCTTCACTTAGAGTTCAGCTATCTCTGAATCAGGGTTAGCCTTACAAAGAGATCAAAGGGGTATTTTCCTTGATTAACCTGCAGATTTTAGGGCCCAGGAAATGAATACCTGCTCCACCCAGTTTCTAATTCTGAATTTCCTTTACCACTGTACAAAGCTTTTTCTTCCTTGAATAGAGAAGAGGCTGGATATACAAAAAGACCTGTGATAAAGAGTTAGAGAACAAACTCACACTGAGGTATAAGGACAGAAAGTTTCTGAGAGAAGGGAAAGAAAACAACAACCTTCAGCAAGAGAAACAGAAAACAGAAGGAAAGAGTCAGAGAGAAAGACGTAGGATAAAGCACAAAGAAGGAAAATTAGCTTCATTGAAAACAAATTCCATTGACTTTACAGTCCTGTATTAGGTCAGCAATAACTGTAACAATTCTTGATGGCAACTGAGTAATCTTCAGAAGGATCAGGAGGATAGCAAGTTTAGCCAACTCTTGATTATCTATGGAGAAAAACAGAGGTGAGGAGAATTCACAACATCAAATAATCTAAAAGTCACTTCTATCTGGTTTCAGATGGTGATTTTTTTTTAAATTTCATGTGAAATAAAGACATGTAATGTTCTTGGGAATTTAATTCAAAGAAATTAAATATACATATATGTGCATAAACATACACAAATACATATATGTATGTATGCATACATATTAAAATACATACACATGTGCTCATGTATATATATAAATATACATACATATATATGTATGTATGAGAATCCATGTGGCATAATGTAAAGAATAGTGTAATAGACTGGCAGTCAAGTGACCTTTTTGCTTATGCATATTGGTAGTTGACAATAATCAGGAAGTTATGAAGAGAGATAGGTTTGGCAAGAAAAAATGAGTTACATTTTGGACATGTTGCATTTCAAATGCCTAATGGCACATCCAAATCAGGATGTTCAATAAGCAAGTAGACATACAGATCTAGAATTGGAGGAGAGGGACTAGGGTAGCATATATATATATATATATATATATATATATATATATATATATCTAGAGTTATCTGCAAAGAAATTATAAATGAATACATGGGAGCTAATGAAAACTATCAACTTTTTTTTAAATTTTATTTTAGTTTACATCATTCATTTCCACAAGATTTTGAGTTAC
>JAQQSU010001911.1:0-14840 GCA_028627135.1 Pseudochirops cupreus
TCTATCTATATGCAATTATTATTATTATTATTATTGACTACATCCAACTGGAACTTGAGATACACAGGCACTGCAGTTGGGAGATCTATCCTGCCCTACCAAAAAGTGACATAGGAGAGAATAGACTGGGGGAGGGGGGACACACTGGGATGGCTGTTTTGGGGCAGTGGGTAGGGGAAAGATGGGGAGAAAATATGTAACTCAAAATCTTGTGGAAATGAATGATGCAAACTATAATAAAACTTAAATTAAAATAAAATAAAATGGAATTAATGCCTCTGGTCCTCAGCTTCATTGGTTGCAGAATGAGGAGGTTCCCCCAGGTTATCTCTAAGATCTCTTCTGTCCCAAACACCTCAAGTGATCATTGGGCCTGTTACACCCTTGGTCCTGGGAAGAGAAGACTAGGGGGTGGGGAAAGGGTCTGGGATTTGATGGCTAGTATTTGAACAGATCGGCTTTGCTTTATTTGGTCCCACAGGGCAGAACCAGAAGCAATGGGGAAATGGCAAAGAGATCAGTTGAGTATGAAGGTCAGGTGCATTGTCTGAAAGGGGCCTGGGCTGCCCAGGGGGTGCTGCACCCCCCTTCTTTGGAGGTTGTCAGGCAAAGATTGACAGCTCCCTTGACAGTTGTAGAGAGGATGCTTGGCTAGGAATGGGTGGGAGTCTTCCTGGGGTCCCTTCCAAGTTCAAGATTCTGTCACCCTGATTCTGCAGCAATGTGTCCTTTGGTGACAAAAGCCCCGATCATTTGTCCACATCTAGATTCTCTAGACTGCACAGAGGCCACTATTGGCTCCATGGAGCCTTTCTATTGTGGCAGGCTTACTTTGGGCATGTTGTGGTGGCCTTGCATAGAGAGATTATGGTTTTCCTTTCTGATGGAGACAGCCAAGGGCCTTGAAGAGAGTCTTGGGAATAGTAGTGCCCCCTGCAAACCATCAGGCTTGCTTTCAGGTCAGCTCCTACAACCATCAGCAAGGAGAGAACTCCTTGTAGAGGAGGGCCATCTTCCTCACCACCAACAGCAACAACTGGGACCAACTTCCCCCAACAGGTGGCTAAGCCTAAGAGCCCTGAAAGGGAGAGGACCACCAGCCCTGCTTCCAGCCCAGCCCCCACAGCCAGGACCTGGGAGGTGGCTTCTGTGCAGAAGGTGCTCTCTCTCCCCACCAACTGCCAACCAACCAAACCAACTGTCACTCCCAAGGCACTGAAGCTGGCCCAGCTGAAGCGGCAGGGGATCTTGAGGGAGAGATGGGAGGCAGCATGTGCCAGCCAAGTCAAACATCTACCACCACTTTGCTCACCATCTTCCCTAAGATCCTAATGGAAATAGCTTAGGCCCCTCACCCTAAGATCCTTGGGAATAGCTGTGCTTCCAATATAGTGCCAGCAGCCATCACCCTGAGAAGATACAACCAGACTGACAGCTGACCACATGGGAGCTCCAGTCACAACTCCTGAGACCCAGAAAAGAAAATTCTTTCTAGCAAAGTCCTTGGCCCAGTCAAATGGCTCAATATGCATCAGGAACTGATAGGATTTGATCACTGAAAGTGACCCTAAGGAAGAGGTCTGACTGTCTGGTTTGCCCCTGAACCCTAAGGACCATGGGACCTTTCCATCTGACTTTCCCTATGGGTTGTCTCCTCCATTAAAATAGGGGCTCCTGGAGAGCAGAGGCTGTCTGCCTTTCCTATTGTTATTCCCAGTGCTTAACAGAGAGCTTAATACATCTTTTTATTAATTCATTTATCCATTTACAGCAGTTGCATTCCAGCCATGACGTTCTAGGAAAAACAATATGTCCTGGCCTCCTTAAATGACCTCCTTGTCTGATTGGTAACATGTATTTCTCTCTAGGTGACATTTTTTCACTGTTTCCAAAATCTGAGGGGAGGACAGTGTCCCAGGTTCAAATTTTTCAACCTCCATCCCAACTCCATCTACAAGGCTGCTGCACATTTCTCTTATTTTCAATTCCAGAATCTCTCCCTCCCCCTCAATCAGAAGGGGAAAAAAATCCCTATACAAATGTGTGTAGTCAAATAAACAGCTTACTGCATTAGCCATGTAGAGAGATACATGAGAAAGAGAGGAGAGGAGGGGAAGGGAGATGAGAGGAGGGGAGACAAGGGGAGGGAAGGAGAGGAGAGGAAAGGAGAGGAGAGGGGAGGGGAGGGAAGGGGATGGGAGGAGGGGAGGGGAGGAGGGGAAGGGGAAGGGGGAGGGGAAGGGAGGAAAGGAGGGGACGAAATAATTCTCTTTGAGCCCATCAGTTCTGTCTCTGGAGCTGGGTAGTTTGCTGTACATATCAAGGCCAAATGCCCAAGGATGTATGCTACAGCGGGGGAAGTATTGAATCTGGAGTCAGGGGCAATGGTCCCAAATTTCCTGACCCCTGCTACTTACTACCGGTGTGATTTTGGGCAATTTACTGAACCTGTCTGGTTCTTTAAGGAAGTTGGGAAGCCTAAGATGTGGAAGGGAAGAAGGGGCTCCTAGTTGGGAGAACTCCCTGTTCAAAAGTACAGAGGTAGGAGATGGGATTTTGGGTGCTGGGAGCAGTTCAGATTCCTATTTGTCTGGAATGGAGGGAGTAATGGGCAGTGAACTGGAGGGGAGCTTATGCCAAGACCCTTCAGTAACAGTATTTGGGTCTCCGTAAAGAATATGGAGAGAAGCTGTAAAATCTCAGGAGGAGTTGCATTTATCTGGCTTTCTGCTGACATCAATCTCATTCACTTCAGTCATCCTCATATCTAGCTGATCTTCTAAAAATCCAGTATAAGCATTTGAGCCATGTCAGCACTCTTATTATGAGTAGTATTGGTATTGGTCTAGACCTGTGATCTTATCAGTGTGGGGAACTTCCATTGTGGAATTTCCTTCCACCAATGCAACCCTGTGGTTCACCTGTATCTATTACTCTTGCTGGGTAGTGAGGGTAGGGGTGGGTAAGGGAGGCACTGAAAGGTTAGGTGATTTCTGCAGGGTCACACAGGCAGTATGTGCCTAAGGCAGGTCTCCCTGACTCCAAAGGCAGCCCTTTATCCACTGTGCCTCTCTGACATCGTGATGATGGGTGAAATTTGGAGCTGTTGTGTAATACATTAGGAAATATACTCTAGTGATAGATAAAATGAATTACAGATATACTAGGAATTCATTAGAGGAAGGCATTCCAAATGACTTCACATCAATCTAATGCTCTAATTGACAGAAAAAAAAGAAGTCATTTAGTTGTGACATCACCATAATTCTAAATCCCACAGAGAAAGAAGGTGCCACTGAAATCCTCATTCAATATATGCCTTTCTTTACTAATGGCCCCTGAGTTAATCGTTGAATTACATTGCCATTGTCATGATTTCTGATGCTCACTGAAAGAACTTCCCACAGAATGTTGAATCTGTGATTTTAAGTTGGCAAAGGAGCTTATTGCTTGGGCTTATTAAGAATAAACCAGGGGTGCTCAAAGGAGCGGATGTGCAAAGAAGCCCCAAGCTTCAGTCCAGTATCACAGGTAAGCAGGGCTCTGGGGCTCCAAGGGTGGCTTTCAGCTTTCCCGGGGCCATTTGCTGACTGGAGTTTGGACGAGATTCATCAGCACTTCTGACAAGCTCGCTGTGAGGTAGGATTCCAAAGCCCCTCATTCCACCAGATTGTCATTGAAATACGCTTTGGGTTGGCAGGCCCTCAGATGCTAAATCAGAGCCTTTCTGAGTCAAGCATCTGAGTAGTGGCCCTATATAGTAGCCAGGCTTACTGAACCTACTGGCTTCGTTTTCTGAGGACTAAACCACTGACAAGGGTCAAATTAGTTAGAGAATGAATTAGAATTCTCCTTGTCCATGACCAGAGGGTCCCAGCTTGAGAACTAGAGGGGATTTAGAGGCCAGCCAGTCAAACCTCTCATTTTACAGATGAGGAAACTGAGTCACCCAAGGAAGCTAAGTGACCTTCTCAGAAGCATGCAGCTAGTCAACACTGGGGGCCAGACTAGAAGTCATGTCTTCCTGATTCCAAGTCTACTGCCATCTTCACTGTGCCACCTAGAGCTGGCTAGCGAATGCCAAAGGCCACCGACTCATGCTGTCAAAGGATACATTAAATCAAAGCCTCCCCTTTTTACCAGTTCTGTGTAATGACCATCTTCTAAAAGGGAACTGAGAATCATTTTTAAAAAAATAGACTTATGATTTCATCAGTGGAAGGCATTCCCAGTGTCACCTATATAACTTGAAGCTGAGGCCAGAGCTCTATGCATGTGTGATATAATTTCTTTATTTTTAAAAATAATTTTAGGTGATGAATTATTATTTAATCAATTCAATGAGATTTTGAAATATTTCATTGGAGGCATTAACTTTAACTCTGTCTTAGGAAGATATGCAAATGTGAGGAACACTGAGCAAGGCGGTACTAGGTGAAAGATCCCCCACGGAAGATATTGGATAGGCACAGAGCAGAAAGGCATATGGCAGCCAAGCAAGGGAAGCACAGAGAAGAATGTGTGGACATCATGACTCAAATGCACTGAGGTGTCTGGCAGAAGTCACAGCCATTGAATTGGATTTTCATTCCTTTACATGATTTAGATTCTGAAGCATCCTTGGCTAGATTAGCCCAGGGAACAATGGAGTCAGTGGACTTTGTTAGACGATAATGTGTGTGTGTGTGTGTGTGTGTGTGTGTGTGTGTGTGTGTGTGTTCCTCCAATGACAGCCTTCCTTGATATCTCATAATGACTTGGAGGTGACCCTGTGCTCTCCAAAGCAGATGCCATCAAAGTCTGACAGGTCCAACCAAGCTACAAAGGCTTTGAGGACAAGCCTACAGTCTTTCATCCTGGAAGCAGCTTAGTTAAGTGGAGGGGGTGAGATTGAGTCAGGAAGACCTGAGTTCAAATCCTATCTCAGACACTTACTACCTGTGTGACCATGGGTAACTCACTTTAACCCCTGTCTGGCTCTGCTTCCTTATCTGTAAAATGGGGTTAATAAAAGCACCTACCTTCCAGGCTGATTGTGAGGATAAAATGAGATAATATTTTAAGGTGTTTTACGAACTTTTCAACATTGGATTCTTCTTCTTCTTCTTCTTCTTCTTCTTCTTCTTCTTCTCCTTCTTCTTCTTCTTCTTCTTCTCCTCCTCCTCCTCCTCCTCCTCTTCCTCCTCCTCCTCCTTCTTCTTGTTCTCCTTGTTCTACTACTACTACTACTACCACCACTACCACTACTACTACCATTGCTACTACTACTATTTGTAGAGAGTCTTATCACCAGGGTAGCTACAGAGGGATGGACTCTTTGGTCACAGCAACTCGCAAAGGACATCTACTATGGCATCGAAGGGTGGCAGTCTCTGTGTGGACAAAATCCTCTGCCAAAATCCCAGTTCCTTGCAGTGACAAGCCTAGCGACTCACTTGGCTTTTCTGTCATCTCTGGGCATTGGAGTCTAGTTTGGGAATTTTATATGAAGATATGATTTGTGGGCACTGTTTAAACACAGCAAAAATATCAAGTGTAAAATGAGATCCTAGATTCTGTTACTTTGTAAATACAATGAAGAAATTAGACATTAATGTTTAACAGTGCGGAGTTAAATGCCATTGTTGTTATTGTTTCCTGGGTTGTTGGGATTGACAATCAATTATTCCATCACAGGAAAGGGTCGTGGTAAGTATAAGTGGGTTATAGTATCTACCTGAAAAGGCAGGTCCAGGGTAAAAATCTGCCATCAAGGAAATGAAAGGCAGGGAGAGCAGATGGGCTACCCACGTGGTGAGGACAAAGGCTGACAGGTGACATCCAGAGGGATTTGCTGTAATCCTCACAATGAGAGCATGTGGGACAGACCAGACATGGACAGGGTAGCCCAGGATGAGCCGGCAGGGATGAATTATCAGATGCTTCATTTGGGGGAAATCGATGAGATAACAGATGCATGGAAGTACCCAGCACTGAAGCATACTTAGGTAATCACTGAAAGGGCAAAAGAGTTCCCCAAATTTTAGCATAATTTAACACATTCTATGTTGTGTGAAAAGGCGATAAAGAAGATTCTGTTTACTCTTTTCTTCATCTTCATATCTAAGTTAGGCTCATCCCCTGCACTCCCTTGGTTCCTGCACTGCATAATGGATAGATTGAAGCAGTAGTCAAGATTGTCAAAATTGGGTGGAAATCCTGCCTCTGACAATTCACTAGATACATGACCCTGGATAAGTAATCTTCCCTTTCTGAGCCTCAGACAACCATAATGATGACGTGATTGATGTACTGGATAGAACACTAGAACCAGAGCCAGAAAGATGTGGATTCAAATCTTGCCTCAGACACTTAGTAGCTGTGTGATCCTAAGCAGGTCACAACCCCTCTGGATCTTGGCTTGCTGGTCTTCAAAAGGAGGAAGTTGGACCCAATGACTGGTGAGGTCTCTTCCAACTTTAAATCTGTGAATCTATGATTCTTTCTACAGAAAGCAAGAAGCTTTTGCAATGGTGGTATCAGGCGTAAGAGGGAAAAGCAAAAAATCTCTGCTTTTTCCCTAAGTGGTCATTACTTACCAGTGTTGCCAGCTCTTCTCCCATTAAAATGTGAGCTCGTTGAGGGCAGACACTGTGTGGATTGTATTTGTATCTCAGAACTTAACAGAGTTCCTGGCACACATTTAGCACTTAACAAACACTCACTTTCTCAATTCTATGAACTAATTTGAGTCTTGGTCTCACTTAACAGATTCCTGCCTTTTTCTTCAGGAAAACCAGGGGAATGAATGTGGAGATGCTACTACAGAGTATGGTGAGATTTTAATAGCATTTAATAACTCACAACAATCCTTGTTCTTCCAATAGGAAAAATTCCACGTCCTGTTTGTTACATTTTGAATGCATGGCAATTTATTTGAATAAACATACATTCAAGACATTCATGGGAAGTCAACTCAATGAATGTGGAAAGGGGGTGCTACATGCTGTGGCAAGGTAGGTAGACTGGGCTTTGTAGCTTGGATTGTGGGGAAAAGTAGGAAAAAAAACAAAGATGAGCTGGCATTCCCATCACCACATGGAAGGATCCTCAAACCTGTAGAAGAGAAGAAGCAATAGCTTGTAAAATGCTCGGAGGAAAACCTCCCAACCTCCTGAGAGAGTCACAATGGAAAGAAATGGAGGCCTGTGTTGGCAGGTGGTCAAAGGGCAAGGATAGGACTTTCCTCATGGCAAAGAAGGAAGGAAAGAAAAAAGGAAGGAAATGAGGGAGTCAGGGAGGGGAGAAGGAAGGAAAGAATGGGGAAAACTCTTCTTCCAGGAACCTTTATTACCAGTGAAATCAATCTACGGCTGCTCTGGCTCTCAGGAATTATCCCAAAATGTGAAAACAAAGGTCACTGTCATTCAGCAAATTGAGGGAGTTTCTGTTTTCTTGCAAGCCATTTTATGTTGGAAGAACTAAATTTTTATATTCTAACAATCCTCTCTCTGTCTCTCTGTCTCTGTCTCTCTGTCTCTCTCTCTCTGTCTCTGTCTCTGTCTGTCTGTCTCTCTCTCTCTCTGTCTCTCTCTCTGTCTCTCTCTCATACATACACACACACATGCACACACACACACACAATTCATAGGCAACCTCAAAGTTGTCCAGACACACCACTTCATTGTTCTTCCATATGATTTCATAATTAGAAGAGATGATGCAAGTTAGGATGCAATTAACTTCATTTCATTAAAAAAAAATCCAAACTGAAGAGTATGAAACAAAGCCATGCATGACTCAGTTTGACTTTTTGTTCTCTGAACACTAGCATCTGCTGGAGCCAATCAAATGTACTCATTTAAATGGGATCCTAGAACAAATCCTCTTTTGCTTGACAAGCATTTGGGGGTCATTCTCTGAATTATCAGTCTCCTGCTATCTCAGTCTGAATGGGTGAGCTCAGTAAATTGGCAGCAGGTCAGGGTCAGGGGTTTTCTTCTAGCATGCCAGTTTCACCCAAACAAAATTCATAGACTGTGCTCTTAACCATGGCCAAGGCTAATTGATGGGTACTGGGTGAAAGTTGGTTCCTGGTTCAACTCAAACTCATCACAGCCTCTCAGAGCAGGTCACTTTGGGAAGAAATCACTAGTATGCAACTACAGAAAAGGAGGGGTTGTAGCGCCCTCTCCTGGTGAACTTAGTTCTTGATGTTGTGAAGTTCTGCAACAGCTAATTAATGGAGGTCTGGACCAGGATTGTTGGGGAGAAATAGTGGGAAGCTGAAGGTAGGAGAGGGAGAGCATCATCTGTGAGTGAGGATAAATGGCCCACTGGGTCTGGAGTCAGAAGACCTGAGGCTGCTCTGTGAGCCTTGTGTGCATTATTTCCTCGCTCTGGAACCCAGGTTCTTCATTGATGAACTGGAGAGAATGGACTAGAAGATTTCTAAGTCCCTCTAGCTCAGACTCTGGGAGCTGTTCAGAAGGTGGAATGATCAGTGCCTCCGCAGCAGCGTCCTCACTGTCACTAGCTTCTTACCACCCCAACGGCGAGCACAGCGCCTTGTACGTAGTGACTGTTTGGGAAATATTTGTTGAGTTGGATTGATTTCATGAGCAATACCAGGAATTAATCATAATTAATAATTATAATACTACAGCACCAGGAAGTGCTTTCCCAGAGCCTTTCCCTCATCTTCCATATTCCTAGAAAATAAACGGGAGCTTCAGAATGAGCAGATGCCTTTTCCCAGGTTGGCTCCATTCCCCAAACAACAGACAAGGTTTAAGCAACAACATCTGCTTAGGAGTCCAACGACCTGGATTTGAATCCCACCTCTGTCATGTGCTATTTGTATGACTTTGGATAAGTCATTGCTCTCTAGACCTCAGTTTCCTCATCAGTAAAATGAAGGGATTAGACTAAATGATCTCTGAAACCTCTTCCAGCTTTGCCCCTTACCATTCACGGAGAATTCTAAAACTTCAGTTTGTCTGTAGTCAGAGTTGGATTTGTCAGAGATAAATACTACTGCTCACTTAGCCATTATAAATGGCCCAACAGATGGGATTGAGCTGGGTCAAATCTAGAATCTGGTCATTTTGTCTTAAAGTGGTGGGCTTATTCTAGGATACACCCCCCCCAAAATTCAAGTAAAGTGAAATAGAAAAAGGGAGAGATTTTTTAAAATTCCCCATTCCCCTCTCTGGCAATGATAATAAGTGGTATTATTATTATTTAATTTTTAAAGCCATGGAATTCAGTTTCAATTCCATAGTGACAGATTCAGTTTGACTCTGTTTTCATATAAGTCATTGCTATATTTTTATGTGTAGAGCAGAAAGATTACTGGCATATTTTTCTTAGCAGGCCAAATAACCTTTGTAAGACTCCATTTCCTTATCTGTAGGTGGAGGTAACACGATCCCTCACATTATATAAATATTTGCTATTATTTCTCAATATGCCCTTTGAGTTTTCTTCTTTAGAGTTCAATGAGAAATTAAAAAAAAAACATATACAATGGTATGAAGTGCTAAGAGAGTTTTCTAGGAGCTTATAATATGGCATACTATTTTACATAGCCCAAATTGTATTCTCCATATAGACTATAGGACTCTTGAGTTGGATGGGGCCTTACAGTAAGCTCTGTTTTACAGATAGGGAAAGTGAGGTTTCCCCATAGGAAACTAGGGGGGCATAGGACTAGGATTCCAGTCTGATTGCTGGTCCAGCACTCATCCAAGTATTTCATGCTGTGTCTTTTAGCAATTAAAGACCCAGTCACTATATTTTCCCACAAATCTTTATATTCTTTCTTTAGCACCACAGGGAGACTCTTTATTGCGTCTTCTAGAGGTTTGAGTCTGAAGTTCATGAGCAGAACAGAAGTACGCCGCGGGGCTAATCTTTTAGTACCTGAGATTTTCAAAGGGCACCCAAAATGCAGAGAACTTCAAAGGATTATGGGAGAAAGGAGCGCAAGTCAACTTGCTGGGAAAAGGCAGTATTTTCACAAAATCACTGATTCTCAAAGCTAAGAGGGACTTCAGAGGTCACTTAGCCTGACTTGTATCTGAACAGATTGAATCTCTGACCACTGGGCTTTCAGCTTTTGCTTGAAGATCCCTAGTGACAGTGAGCTCACTACCTGCTGGGACGGTGCATTCCACTCTGAGATAGTTCTAATTGTTAGAATTTTTTTTCCTTATATCAAAGGCTAAATCTATCATCCTGGAACTTCTACCCATTTCTCCTGGGGTCAAACAGAACAAACCTCACTCCTCTTCCATTCAACAGCCCTTCAGATGTTATTTTTTTTTTAAAAAAAGGGTTCTCTATGTAGCCCAGAAAACTTTCCCTTTCATGTCCTACTGTACTTTCTTTCCCCCAAACATAATAATAAAGGGTTTATTCTGTACACTGGAATCTTGAACTGAATGTGCCTATTTATTGAACAATTATTATTAGTATTATTATTATAAATAATAAATAAATGATTGTTTTTATTTATAGCATTTACTTTGTGCCAGGTACTGTTACTTAGTGCTTTATAAATAGTATTTCATTTGATTCTCACAACATGGGGAGGTAGGTGCTATTATTATCATCTGTATTTTACAGATGGTGAAACTGAGGCAGACAGAGTTTTAAGTGATTTGACCAGGGTCATACAGCTAGTAAGTGTCTGAAGTTGGATTTGAACCCAGCTCTCTGCTCTGTGCACTGTGGCGCCAACTAGCTGCCTCTATTATTAGGTAAAAAATACATACAGATTTTTAGCTATTTCTTAAAACTCAGGATAAACCTAATAGAAAAGCATTAGGTTAATGGCAATTTACAGGATCTTGGGTCAAAAGTGGCCTTAGAGATTGTCGTGTTTGCCCACCTCACGTTAAAGATGCAGAAACTGAGAGGCCCAGGGCATTGAATGACTCCCCAAAGTCAGACTGAGACCAAGCAGCAAAACCAAGCATCAATCCCATTGCTATGAGCTCAAATTTCTTCCCACCTCACTCTGTTCTTACAAATATTTAGAGCATACTTCCTAGGAGTCAAGTCACTGCTTACTAATTTAAAAGCTATCAGTTAACCTTATTTTTACTAAGAATTCTTTTCCCAAGCTAACATTTGATGGGGCCAAGTTTTCTTAAAAGTTTAAATCATTTCATAGTTTCTTACTCATGCCATCATTCAATTACTTTGTAATTTGCTCACTGGAGAATGCAAAAAATGCAAACCTAGATTCTCTGAGTCATCCAGACCAATGTGTAGATGTAGCCAGTGAGGTAGACAGACAGGTAGATAGCTAGATAGACAGATAATAGATGGGGGGGCACGCATGTACACATGCGGGCAAACATGTCGGTGCATGGTCATCGGGTCATGGGGCTAGGAATTATTCCGTTCTGGTTACTGTTCTGTTTACTGCAGGAGACCTTGTCTAAAGACCTTTCCTCCACCAGCTGAACCTGAAATTTTATCACTAGACTCAATATTTTACATTAAAACACTGGCCACTTAGACAAGTCTTCTCATCCCAAGTCTGACCTCCTTTCCAGTTAAAAGGAAAAATAGCTTAACAATAGATTACAATCAAACAAGCATGTTTTAAGTCCCTTCTATATGCTGAGTTCCGTGCTAGGAGCTAGAGCCCCAGAGACAGAAGGGGAAAGAGTCCCTGCCCTCAGAGAGTTTACATTCTACTATATAGCCACATTCTACCAAGCAGGCAGCCAGCTACACCCTGCCCTTTGATCCTCACCATGCTCACTCTAGCTTCCTTCTTCTCATCTGGACTCCACCCACTCCCCAGTGATGGCCATGGAGCAGAACTGGGCTTGTGGACAGCTGCTGTCTCATTGGGCTGTTTCCTGAGGATACCTAGTAGTCTCAGGGCATTTCACAAGAAAGTCTGGGATAAAGGACCAGGCAGACAAACTTGGCCAAGAAGGTTTGAAGGCTGCTACCTTATGTCCTAGAAATCTCTTTTAAGTCAATGTAAGGAGACAAAATTGGAACCTTTTCCCCTGGAGTTCTATAGACTTCCCTAAGACCAAGAAAACCCCCCTACTATCATTTGATCTGGGATCTTGGCTCATGGAGATGCATGAAAAAACACCAGGGGGCCTGAGGTTGGTTGCCTGAAACTTCATTGTCCTTGGGAATGACATCATGGGATTCTTTGGACCTGCTGTGTTACTCTTGTCCATACTCTCATCCACTGCACAGATATGCACACACCCCATCCCTTTATTACTTTAACCCAATACGAGCATTAGTGACAACCAAATTTTAACCTATTTTAAAAACCACAATCGAATTTTGATTGGTTTTGCTTTTGGACTGTTCTTAAGGTATCTTTTCAAATGAAATTACCACAAATCCTTTACAAGTTATGTCAGAAGCAAAAGTGAGGGCAGGGGGAGGATCAGAAAAAGCAGCATCAGATGTCTATGAGAAACATCATGACTTTCTTTCACTAAGTTTAAGTCATACACAAAGAGGGCTGATATATATATATATATATATATATATATATATATATATATATATGTATATATAAAACTTCTCATACCTGGATCTAGGAAGGTGTTCTGTGTTTTCTCTCAACAAGAGATCTGAGATCAGGGTCTCTGGGGTGGATCGTTTTCCATATCTAAAAGAAGAAGTAATGTTAAGTTTAAAAGGTCCCACCCAATACAAGGAAATATTTTTGTGCTTTCACTAGCTTGGGGAACTGCTTGGCCTCAGCAACTCCTTAGACCACTATGGTCTCTGACTTTGTTGTTGCTGTTCAGTTATATCTGACTCTTCAGGACCCTATCGGGGTTTTCTTGGCAAAGATCCTAGAGTGGTTTGCCATTTCCTTCTCCAGCTCATTTTACAGATGAGGAAACTGAGGCAAACAGGGTTAAATGACTTGGCCTGGGTCAAACAGCTAGAAGCTGATTTGAACTCAGGTCTTCCTGACTCTAGGCCTGGTTCTCAATGCACTATGGCACCACTTAGCTGCCGCCCACCGCCCCACCCTCTGATTTAGTACATAAATTCTAAGGAGTTACCTGAGATAGTGGAAGATTAAATAATTTGCCCAGGGTCACACAGACAGGGGTAGAAGGAGCACTTGAACCTAGATCTTCCTCTCCCTAAGGCTAGCACTTCTCCACTAGGCTGCCAGGCAAATCAAATGTATTTATTCATTTTTCAGTATGTGGCTCCTTTGGTAACAGGGTAATGATGTATAATATATAATAATGATTTAGCAAAATACTGTATTTGTTTAACTCTAATCAGAAGACAATTTTTTTCCAAAAAAAAGGTCTCTTATTGTAATAGGTGTTCAATAAGCTTCAGCAGCAAACTAAGGCAATTTCCCAGAAAAGATGATAGCTATTAACAAAATATCTTTTGATTTGTCTGTGCTGTTTTATCTTCCACATTTTTCCTTCCTGTGGAATATGAAATTATTAGCTTTTTGAGAAACTGCTCAGTGTAAACAATATTATTGCTTTATTGGGAGCCCCAACATCTGGATTTGACTCCCTTCTCCATCACTTTCCATCTGTGTGTCCTTGTAGTAAGTGTGCACATCACTTCACTTTTCTGGGTCTCAGTTTCCCCTCAGTAAATGCGAAGTTAGACTAGACAAGCCCATCTCTGAGGTCCTTCCTGTATCCTTGTGTGTATTCTGCACATACTTCTATATGAGTGTGCTGCCTGGGACATTAGAATACAAGCTCTTTGAGGGCAGACCCTGTTTTGTTGTTTTTTTTTTTTCTTTCTATTCTCCAGTGCCTGATAAAATGGCTGTTTAATAAGCACACATCAGTTGATTGATTCTAGCTCAGATTTATGATCCTATATTAATTAAATTCTTATAATTCCAAGAAATCCCAGACACATGATTTCATTACATTATTCTCCATTTCTAATACTAAATAAATTGGGATTGATTCAAAAGCCTTGCTGAATACCATTTTTATTGGAATAGAAAGAGAACCTTAACAAGGAAAAACAATTGAACTAGGCTTACCTTTGAATCAATTTCCAATTATTTCAGTTATTGAAAAAGACACTGTCACCTTGTCAAAAATATTCTATACAAGTAGCACCCCTCTTCCAAGGCAATATGCTACAATTGAGGTCTGACACTCTAGGATACTTACTAGTCATGTGACTGTGGATAAGTTACTTAACTTATAAGACTCAGTCAACTTCCTAGGATTTTATATTCAATTGATTCCCAAGCAAAATGGCCATCATGCCTCAACTACCTAATATCAGAGCCTCTGACCATTAGAATGTATGCTAAGGCAGCCTCAACTTTCTGTTCGGTGCTGCTTTCTGTTCTGAGTTCTAGAATTATCTCCCACTCTTTGTGAAATTGATTAGACAAGATTTTTTATTTAAAGATGAACCCAAAGAAATCAATTAATTGTGGTCACTCTTTTGACTAAAATGCTCCCTCCCCAATATGGGAAGAAGTATTTAGACCTTTTAAATATCAACATGACACTGGAGCAAAATGTTGAAATTAGCATAGGACCTGGCACATAGTAGGCGATGATTGCTTGATTGGTAGCTTGAAAGTGCAACCCCAAGTATTTAATGTTTAAATTGTGAGCTCATGTCCTAGAGGATTCCTTGGCCCCCAGAGTCTGCTGAAAAGGGGGATGAAGAAAAGTTGGAAGGGTTTCCCCCTTCCTAGGGTTTGGGAGCACTGGGCTCCCACCCCTCAACTGTGGGTGCCTGTGTGGCCCTGACTGACCACTCTGGCCCCTACCTCTGTCGGGTGATGAGATTTATGTAGTGCCGAAGATCTTCGTAGAATTTGGTCCATTCCTCTGGAGATG
>JAQQSU010019110.1:0-10332 GCA_028627135.1 Pseudochirops cupreus
TCCCCTGGATTTGTTTTCCAGTTCAGTGGTTTTTTCAAGGAGATATTTCACATTGCCTTCTATTTTTTCATTTGTTTGGATGTCTTTGATAGTATCTTGATTTCTCATAAAGTCATTTGCTTCCATTTGCTCCACTCTAATTTTGACGGAATTATTCTCTTCAAAATGCTTTTGAGATTCTTTTTCCATCTGGCAAAGTCGACTTTTTAAGGCATTCTTCTCCTCATTGGCTTTTTGGGCCTCTTTTGTCATTAACACCTATTTTTTTAAGGTGTTAATTCCTTTAGTCAGGTTTTTGACTCTCTTTTCATGATTTTCTTGCATCATTCTTATTTCTCTTCCCAGTTCTTCTTCCACTTCTCTCATTTGCTTTTCAAAATCCTTCTTCAGCTGATCTCTAGCTCTTATGTAATTTTCATGTTTCTTGGAAGCTTTTGATGTGGGAGTTCTGGCTATGTTGTCTTGCTCCCATTCCCTCCTTTGATCCTTCTTTTCCCCAAAGAAGGAATCTAGGGTTTGGTTGCTATTCTTACTTTGCTTCCTATGCTTATTCATGGCTTGTCAATCAGAGATTTTTTTACCTCTGTGGAACTCTGGTTCCAGAGGGGAAAGCTCTGTCCCAAATTGCTGGGTTTTCCCAGCTGCCGGAGCTTTTAGGCAGCTGCTGGGGCCCTCCCCCACTCTGGTTCACTGAAAAGAGACCCCAGGACCACCACCCAAGACGCGATCTGGATCCAGGCCACTCAACATGAGAGCACTTGGCCTCTGAATGATCACTTGGCCCCCCTGCAGTCTTCAGGCTGGGAGCTCCAAAGCAACAATGTGGAGGTGGGTGCAAGACTTCCGCTTCTGCTGCTTTCTTGTGCTGGAGGCAGTTTGGCCAGACCCGCTTTCCTCCCCCAATTTTTGGCCAAGTTCCACTAATCTTTGGTCCTTTTTTTTTTCTTTATGGCTTGATAATTCTGGAAATTGCCACAGCTGCTGCAGATCCACTTTTCTGTTGCTCTAGCTGCAGCTCAGCTTGTCCAGCTGCCCCCAGGGCCAAGGTGCCATTTCAGGCTGGGCTAGTTTTGTCTTCCAGCCCTGATATGGTGCCTCCTAGCTGAGCTGCCTTTAGCAGAAACTGTATTTGTGTGCGTTTTAGAGTTCTAGAATTTGTTTAGAGTCATATTTTATGGGTATTTTGAAGTGGCTATGTGAGAGCTGTGATACTTTGCTGCTCCTTTGCTGCCATCTTGGCTCCGCCCCCTCAAAATCCTTCTTAAGCTCCTCCTTGGCTTGTAACAAGTTTACATTTTTCTTGGAAGCTTTTGGTGCAGGAGTTAGGACGGTGTAGTCTTCCTCCTGTTCCATGATTTGGTCCTTTTTGTCCCCCGAAAAGAATCTAAAGTTAGATTGCTGAACTTGGTTGGCTTCCTCTGCCTGCTCATGTTATCAGTCAATTACTTGATTTTTGGGCTCAGTGGAACTCTGCATTCAGAGGGGAGCACTTTGTCCCAAATTGCTGGGGTTTTCACAGCTTCCAGAGCTATTAGGAGGCTTCTGTCTCTGCAGCCCCCACCAGCTTTGGCTCACTGATCGCATGCACCTCAGGACCGCCACGCAAGACAATGATCCTGATCCAGCAGGTTAAGGCAAGAGCCCTTAGCCTCTGAATGATCACTTGGCCCCCCTGCAATCTACAGGCTGGGAGCTCTGAAGCAGCCATGTGTAGGTGGCTGCAGGGGCTGCTTTTCACTGCTTTCTTGCTCTGGGAGTACACGTCCGGACCTATTTCTTTCCCCCAAATTTAGCCGAGTTCCACTGACCTTTCACTATGTCCTTGGCTCTTATGGGTTGGTAATTCTGGAAACTGCCACAGGTGCTGGTGATCCAAGTGCTCCAGCCGAGGCTTGTCTTGGACACCCTGGGGCTACGGTCAGGGTTTCAGTCTGGGCTGGTTTTGGCTCTCAGCACATTGTGATGAGCCCTTCCTTTCCACCTGCCAGGCTGCCTTCAGTGGGAGCCTTGTTTTGCTGTCATTTTGTGGGTTCTGGAGCTCTAACATTTGTTTAGAGTCATATTTTATAGGTATTTGAGGTGGTCCTGGGAGGAGTTCCCAGAGTTATCCTGCTTCTATACCACCATCTTGACTACCTCCTTCCCATTGTTCTACCTGCTGTAGCAAAGTAAGACAAGTCTAATTTTTGCTATACGTTGTTGTTGTTCAGTTGTTCAGTGTTGATTCTTTATGATACCATGTACTATACTGTCCAAGATCTTTTCTTGGCAAAGATACAAAGATACTCGTTTGCCATTTCCTTCTCCAGTTATTATATACTATAGTTCTTTAAATATTCAAAGGCTGTTATGTTCCACACCTTCACATTCTCCATGCCAAAAATCCCCTTTTCCTTCAGAAAAAAAAATGAATCCAGTTCTGTCATCAGCCTAGTTGATCTCTATTCCTGTTTCATTAAGAATTTTCCTCTTAGTTATGAAAGGTATCTTCTCCTCTATCCTACTATGATAAGAGTATTTTATATCCAGGCTGTGTAAGTATTTGAAACTTTTTATGGTATATCATGTAAGCTGTGGGTCCATAACCAATTTCCAGTAAACTGTTTTTCCAAAGTTGCTAGAACTTCTTGTCAAAAATTGAGTCTTTCACACAATAATGATTTATAATCTCAAATTTATCAAAGTCTGGGCAGTATGTTTTGAATTTCTTTTGTTTTTTCCTTATCTAGATTATTCCACTGATCTGTTTCCCTTAACCAACATATATGTGTGTGTATGTATATATATGTATGTATGTGTATATATATTTATATATGTATATACATATATATTTATATAGTTTGTATGCTCAGCTTTGTGTGTATATAAATATTTACAGTTGTTTCTGAAATATATCTGAATGTTTTTTCTCTTCTAAATTTACCTTCTCCAGTTTTTATTTTTGTAATTTGATGTCTTTTTTTCCATTTTCTTCTTGATCAAATTGTGTATGTTTGTCATTTTTAAGGCTTCTTACAGTAAATCTACTCTTGGTTTTATCAGTCCTATAGACTTTTTTATTATCAAATTTCTCTATTTTTTGCTAATCTTCAAGATTTCTACTTTTGTACTTGTTTTAGGGTTGCTCATTTGAATATTTTATAGCCTTCCTGATTTGTTTCTGCATTTTAATTGGCTTTTTCATGATTCCTTTTTTTTTTGTCCTAGCATATGTACAATTTTTGCAAAGGTACCTTTGGGCATTGGGGGCTATGGATTCTTTAATATTTCCATTCAGAAGTTCTTTCAAGTCACATCTAATTTATCCAACAATTCGTTATATTTCTCTTGGATCAAAGTAATGCCGAGAAGAAAATTATCCTGCTACTTTCATGACTTTATAAAATTCTGCATTTTGTCTAGTTTTTCTTTTAAGAACTCAGATGATTAAGTTTTGCTCCTTTTCCTTATGTGTAGTGCTTATGTTCCTTTATATTTTCAGTGTGTTCCTTGTATTCAGCAGATTGTTGGGTTTTCTATTTTAATTTGTTCCTCCTTCACCTTTATCTTTTTTGAGGAAACAATCCAACCACATTTAAATTATAATTAAGTTTGGGTTTTCTTTGATTTAATGTTTATATTGTTTTATTCTTCCCTTTTAAGTCTGCACTTAATTTGTTTCACTCACATTGGAAATGTCCTGGGGTTCTTCAACAACTTCCCCCATTCCATTGCCCAGCTGAATCATTAGTTCTTTGAATTTACTTTTATTAATATATTATTTCTGTCTGTCTTTTTACTTCTTTCATTGTTTTTGTGTCTGCACAACTTATTGTGGGTCTGTGACCTCATGACTGACTTTTTTTAACCTTTCCTTTCCAAGTTCAGTTAAGAGTATGATAATAAACCTTCCTTGCCTCACCTGATTTATTGACAACTTCAGTGGCATTGATTTGTAAAGCTCCTAAGATCTTTTTTTTTTAATTTCACTTCTTTATTAATTTTTCTTCTAAACCCCCTATAATTGAAGGTTCCCTGTTATCTTCAATGAATTTTTTCTTGTTTCAAATTAGCTTGTCTTTTTGTTAGATTTTAATTCTCTCTCTCTCTCTGTCTCTGTTTCTCTCTCCCCCTCCATCCCTCCCTCTTCCTTTCCCCCTACCTCTCTGTCTCCTCTCCTTTCAATGGCTCTCATGAAATCTCTATGCAGATGAATCCCAAATCTACATATCTAGAAATAGTCTGTCACGCAAGTTTTAGTACCACATATCCAACTAATTATTTGTTATTAAAACCTGGATAAGGCTTTAGTATCTCAAATATGTCCAAAATAGAACTTAAAATCTCCCTTCTCTATCCCACCCCCATAAACCCACCCTTGCTCCTAACTTCTTTACATTTGCAAAAGGCAGCATCATTATTCTGGTTTCAAAGGTTCGCAGCCTGAGTCACACTCAACTCTCTCCTCTCTCTCACCTCCCTTATACCCCACCAAATTGCCAAGTTTCAGCAAATTATACGACCCACTGCACTATGATCTTGGCAAACGTCATATGGAATACTGTGTTTAGTTTTGGATACCAGAATTAAAGAAGAACATTTTAAGTTGGAGAGTGTCCTGAGGAGAGTAATCATGATATTGAAGTCCATGGCATATAAGGATCAGTTAAAGGAACTGGCCATGTTTAGGCCAAACAAGAGAAGATATAAGAGAAATAAGGTAACTCTTTTCAATATTTGAAAGGCTATCACATGAAGAATAGATTAGATTTGTTTTGTTTGACCATATAGGACATGACCAGGAGCAATGCAAAAAGAACAGTTTAAGTTTGAGATCACATAAAACTTCCTAAAATTAGAGTTTTCCAGAAATGTCATGAGCTGCTCTGAGAGGTGGTAGAATATGTCATCATCTTCCTTTCTCTGAGCTCTTCAAGAAGAGACTAGGCAACCACTTGCCAGATAGGTTATTGTGGGGATTCCTGTAGTATATGAGTTGGACTAGAAGGACAATAAGGATCCTTCCAGCTCTCAAATTCTCAATGGTTTAACTTTCTAAGACAGTGTTTCTCAACCTTCCTAATGCCACAACCCTTTAATACTCGTATGAGGGCGTATCTGCATGTGGGTGGACCCGCCTGGAGATGGATAGAGAAGCGGTGTCTCAGTTCCTAAGACCATCGGAAATATGTGTTTTCCAATGGTCTTAGGCAACCCTTGTGAAAGGGTCATTTGACCCCCAAAGGTTGTGACCCACAGGTTGAGAACTGCTGTTCTAATAGATTCAAGGAAAAGAAAAAAAATCTGTCCAATAAAAAAAAAATTGTGAAAAGCCACCAAACATCATTTCAGGAGTCTTGGATAAATATACTCTCAACTAGCAGAGTTCACATAATGGTTTCTGCTGCAGACCTTCTAATCAAAAATATCTTCTGAACTCTCTATGATGAAGATAATTCTCAGTTGATAGTCTTCAAGCATTCTGAAAGGTAGCAAACCCATCAAGATTGTGAGACATAAGAGACATGGTCATAATGGTTTAGACCTATGATTTTATTGGTGTGGAGAAATTCCAATCTGGAAACCCCTTGTTTTCGAGCTTTGTAACTAATTTGTTCCTCAAGTCTTAGAGAGTTGACTGGGTCACTGAGAAGTTAAGAGACTTGACATTCAGCTAGTATTTATCACAATCTGGGCATGAACATAGGTCAAAAGACCTAGTTTTCTATTGACCACATCTGGATGTCTTTCAAGAAAAGTTACTTGATTCATATTGCTAAAGGAAGCCAACTCCTAGCAATGAAAAATCCAGTACTCTTAGGTACCTTTGTAGCAAAAGAAAGAAAATGATCAAATGGATATGTTGCAACTTTTATTTATAGTTTTTGTGAACCCAAGGTTACACTTGCCTTTTTTTTTAAAACTACCCCACAGCCAACAATACTTACATGCCAATTAATTAATAGGTGCATGCTGCACCTAAAAAGAAAGACATTTCTAGTCAATGAATCAATCATTTTTGTATCTACTCCTGTGTGTTTAGCAATTTTATAGGTATGCTAGGAATAATTAATGGGGCAGATAACAAAGAAATGCAAAGCAGAAAGGAAAGAGTCAATTATAATACATATCCCCATATGTCAACCAGTAATCTTGCAAATGTGAGTCTTTGGACCTAAGAAAAAGCAAATAATTGAGGTAAATGGTTCATCTATAACTACTACAGGGAAATTAATGACATGAGCTTTTAGAGAAGACCTGTGGCATTTAGGCAAGGGAGACAATAGCAAGGGAGATGAGGAGAGGTTACTGGAGACTGTGCATAAGCTAAGTCTGAATGAAACTAAGGATCATAAAACAAAATGTGCTGGAGCATTCTTTAACCAGCTCCAAAGAGAAGATTGTTAAATTCTCATTGTGAGCATTTACTCCTCAGAAATCAGCAAACATTATAAATAGAGGGTTGATATGTAATTTTGTGTATTGTCTATGCTAGACTTTGGAAAGTAATGGAGTTGTGCCCCAAATGCAAAAATAATCAACAAGAATGTATTAAGCACCTACTAGATGCTCAGTAATTATTATGTACTATGGGCAGATACCTGGTACAGTGGATAAAGTGCCAAGCCTGGAGTCAGGAAGACCTGATTCAAATCCAGGCTCAGATACTACCTATGCGATGATGGACAAGTTGCTTAACCCTGTTTGCCTCAGTTTCTTTGTCTGTAAAAATGAACTGGAAATGGAAAGGGCCAATCACTCCAGTATCTTTGCAAAGAAACCTCCAAAAGGAAACACAAAATTTAATCATTACTGAAAATAACAACAATTGTGTTAGACACTCTACAGGATGTCAGAATTGATCCTGAAAGTCATTAAAAAATAAAATTTAAAAAAATTTGAAGGAGGACCTGAAGTAAACCAAAGATAATAATCTTGATAAACCAAGGGGGGAAAAACAAACACTAAAGGGACTTGTATTATATGCATGCTCTGAATTCCTAGCTGTCATGACTATGAAAGGCTGAGAAAGATCTCTGATGTAATTTCTATGTGGGCAGTCTCATTGGTTCTGCTTAGCTCAAATCATATCCATTAGTCCAACTGGTTTCAAAAGCCTCAGTGCCTACTATTTTGTATCTTAGGACTTCAATGTTCATTCTGTGAATGTGAAAAATAGGTCAGGTTACCAAAATTTTTCCTATTCTTTCAAAAGACATTGAGGTAACTCTGGGAAAGAAAACTGTTGTTTCTATCCATCTCATTGACATTAGATTATACTGATGGAAACAAGGGGAGAGTCGACCTGAAGAAGTTCAACATAGAACCTAATCTCAGTCCAGATGCACAAAAGAGATGGAAAAAAAAATTAGAAAAACTAAGAAAATGCCCCCTCTTCCCTTGAAATCAGAGAGAATACTCTATTCAAAGGTGAAATTATGAGAAGATTCCAGGAGACAGTGATAATATGAACTGATTTACCAAACTTCCCAAAGCAACTTTGGTCCTGTAGCAGTGTTCCATTCAAAACCATTCTACAATTGTTAGGTGTCCCATAGAACAACTTGGCAGCTTAGTCCTGTTTAAAGAGTTACTGCCTGTTCATTTCTAATTTCAGCTCCTGTTTTTAACATTCTCATTGTCATTTCATTGAGTTTGCAGAAAGGTGTTACCTTGAGATCTTGCAAAGTGAATAACTGACACAAAAGATTATACATGCTCAAGAAAAAGGAACTCAGCTCCCAGGTTATGCCAAAGATAAGCGGCTTCAATCTCTTGAGCACAATGAAGGAAGAGTCCTACCGTATTGATCTTTAAAAATATTAAACAAGTCAACTAGCCTATTTACATTTACTTTATATAGTGCTGAAAATATCATAGTTCACATTTTTACAATACTTTCGAGTTATAACCACTTACCACATACTAGCAAACTCAATCCTGACAGTAGTTCTGTGACAGAGATAGTACAAATTTCATTATTCTCATTTTAGAGAAGGGGAAATGGAGGTTCAAAGATGTACCATGATTTGCCTAAAATCACTCAGTGGGAAATACAGCTCTGGTTATCTAACATTAAATACAGTCCACTTTCTCTACACCACGCTGAATCTGAAAAAGCAGCCTATAATCAGCTTCATAAGTTGATTTTTAAAAATATGAATATTCAATTAGAAAGAAAGGCAGCATAGTATCATAGATGGGAAACTGGTTTTGGAGTCAGAAACAATTTAATCCAAGTGCCAAGTACCAAGAGACTCTCTAAAATAATAATTTATATACAGTTTGTTAAACTGCATCAGTAAAGTCAGTTTCTACACTGTAAGTTTTCTACCCTTATGAAATCACAGGTCTAGACAAAATTTAAAAAGAAAGAAAAAGGAAAAATAACAGAAAATAGTAAAACAAAATCTGCAATGTTGCACTAAATACAGCTATTATTATTCATGACAAATGTAGGCTATACATTTAATTAAGGTTAGGTATACAGAAAAAATTAGTAAAATAATTTAATTATTATCTCTCACATTTATGGATACATGATTGTGTTATTAATTAGGACATCAGCACTCAGAAAAGATTGTTGGATATATTCACATCCCATCATATTTTCCTCTTCCATTAAACCCTCCACAATTATTAATGTATTGAACTCTCTGGACAGCTAGATTGAACAATGCACAAAATGCAGGACTGAAGTCAGTACGACTCATATTTGTGATTTCAAATTTGACCTCAGATGCCTGCTAACTGAATGACCCTGGACAAGTCATTTAACTCTGTGTCAATGTCTCATCTGTAAAATGAGTTGTAGAAGAAAATAGCAAACCATTCCACTATCTTTGCCAAGAAAAACACCTATTAAGTAGCAGAAGTGGGATTTGGATGCAGGTTCTTTGACTGTAAATTCAGTGTTCTTTCCACTGCAAGAAAAAGTGATTTGAGAAACTCTTCACGTACAGGGATGAATAGTGTTTGCTAAATTTGGGGGTAAGAAAAGGGGTTTGAGAAGTACATCCAAGTTACTCAAAAACAAGGCTATATTATCAAAAAAGGGTCAAGTCTGAAAAGACACTTTTGAGGATGTTTATTACAACCTTCCCAAGTTTATAAATGGAGAAACCAAGGTCCAGAGGAGAAAAGTGTGTTGTTAAAAACAATAATGAATTAGTGAGAATGCTGGAACTAGAATGAAGGTGTCAATCCCAAGTTCAATGCTATTTCTTAAAAAGAACAGTTATAACAACAACAAACAGTGGATAATTTTTAAAATAACCAACTTCACTTCTGAATATATCTATTACCTGTTACCTTCTTATTGAACCATTCTTTGTCAGATTTTTTAAAAAAGAGTTAATCCAAAAAACCTATCAAGACATTGTGTCTGACAATACATACAATATTCCACACTTATAGTCCTCTAATTGTAAGTGCTACGGTGGATAAGATGCTGAGCCAGGAAAACTGGAGTTCAAACCCAACTTCAAACTGCTAACTGTATGCTTTTTTAATTACTCCATCATTGCATTGCTTTTTCTACTACATTCTTCTGTTTTCAGAAGGATCTCCACATCTGCCCTAACCACAGAACTGGGGCACTCAGTCAGTATCTTTGCTATTGAACTTATACATTACTGTAACTTCTTTCTGAAGTTGTAGCCTTGGGCTCCCAGGGAATGATGTTTTATTTTCATAGCCAAAAGCATTCTAGTAAAGATCTGCATTGTCAGAAGTACAAATTTATTTAGAGGCTAATGACGGGTTGCACAGTTACAGTCATATCCTCTTATAGGCCTCCTATATTTTCATCCCTGGTTTGGAGAAGAAACAGTTGCATGCTTGATGTCACAGGTGATATGAATACTTGCTGATTATTATTATTTTTTTTGTATTATAACTTTTTAAAACTGCAATATGACTTACAAGTGATTTATTTTTAATGGCCAGATCTAAGTAGAAGGAGCTTCCAATGAGAGGCAACTGAGTCAAAGAGTATTTTGAACCTGAGTCCCAAGTAGACTCCCAAAGAATAATAGAAAGATGATGCTGGGAAGTCCACCTACATCACACACACACACACACACACACACACACACACATGCACATATACATATAAAACTCCTTCTAAATATTTTTGTATTCCTCATCTTTGTTGGTCATAACTGAATTGTTGTTCAGTACATTTTCTATTGCAACAAACATTTCCTTGACAAAGAATTAATAATTCAATTATCAATAGGGATTGTGTTAGTATTCTGAAGAGAGAGGTAGCAGTGGGGAAGTGAAATGAATTTTCTAGAAGGATGTAAAAGTAGTGATGAAGGTAGGGAAACTATTAATGAGGAACCATCA